>SOPF01027204.1:51681-192202 GCA_012979155.1 Hypericum perforatum | reverse complement strand
GTTTAGACTAGTTGGCTGTGATACAATCTATGTGAATAACCATAACTATGAACTTAGCTAAAACTTGAGACCAAAAGGTGATGGAATTAGTGTAAAAATTAACTAGATGACTAATTGCTTGAATAATGAGAAATCTACTTGAGTAATTAGGTTGTCCACTGAGTGATAATTATAGCTGTCTTATAGCTTGGTTTGAATCAATTAGTGGGGTCGAAAGAACATCTAGTTGGTTCAAGTTTTGCTAAGAGCAATTTAGACAATTCTAGCGCAAAAACGTAGATTTGTTGCTCACGAAACACTAGGATCATAATACGAGCATAATACACCCCAAAGTTAGTTGATGACATGAGTTTCAATGGTACTAAACTCATTTTTAGTTAAATTTGCTAAATCAGATTGATAATTTTGTACTTTGAAGTTTATAGACTTTAAACTTGCTAAATCTTTAGATTATTAATTTAGAAGTTTTGTTCATGTTTTAAGTCAACCAATCTTCATAATATACTCCTAATCAAGTTTGGAACCTAAGTACGAAGCCTTAACAATCAATTCCCTGAGGATCGACATAACCGGACTTGCTCTTTACTACTGCTAGTGGTGACTGGCGCACGCCAAGGAAGAGTGGCGCGCGCTATTGTTCTTACACAAAGAACATTGGCACGCGCAAAAGGCTAGTGCACGCGACAGAAGTGACAAATGTTGGCCCGCGTCATCTGCTCGTATGGCGAGCTTAGCTAGACGCTTTTGGCTCACGCCGAAGGCACTAGTGGCGTGCGCCATAGGGGCCAATACACCTTAAACTTAACGATAATCATCAGTACGCTTAGGATCAAGCATAAAAGAGAATTCGAACTCTCACGTGCAAAGAAAAGAAGACGAACAATTACCAATTATTATATCAAACAAGCTCACTAAGGAGGAAGAAGAGAAAGTGGTAACAATTGTGAATAGGTGGATTAAGGCAATTGCTTGGCAAATCTCTAATATCAAGGGGATAAGCTTAGAAATTGTGATACACCATATTCACATAGAGAATGGAGCGAGGCTGCGGGTAGACAGACAAAGGAGAAATAATCCTAACATAAAGGAGGTTGTGAAGAAAGTAGTGATAAAACTCCTAGAAGCGAGAATTATTTATCCAATTTTGGATAGTAAGTGGGTTAGCAAGATCTATAATATTCCCAAAAAGGGGAAATGATAGTTATGATCATGTGATCAATAAGGAAGGCGAGCTCATTTTGATAAGAACTATGATTGGATAGAGAGTGTGCATCGATTACCGTAAATTAAATGACACCATACAAAAAACATTTCCTACTTCCATTCATTGATCAAATATTGGAGAAAATAGCAGGGTATTCTTATTATTGCTTCTTGGATAGGTACTCAGTGTATAACCAGATCACAATATACCCCAGAGATCAAGAGAAGACATCTTTCACCTGCCCTTTTGGTATTTGTGTATATCATAGAATGCCTTTTGGATTAAGTTGCACCCTAGTAACTTTCTAACATTGCATGGAGCCTTTATTTTGGGAGATGAACAAAAAGATTATGGAAATCTTCTTAAATGACTTCTCTTTATTTGGAGACTCATTTGATCATTGTCTGGATAATCTTGATAAGGTATTAGAGAGGTGTAAGGAAAGAATCTTGTGCTAAATTGGGAAAAGTACCATTTTATAGTAGACAAAGGTATAGTTCTTGGGCATAATATTTCTAGAATTGGAATAGAAGTTGATAGAGCAAAGATAGAACTGATAGAGAAGATGAATATACTAACCATATTAAAAGAAATTAGAGCCTTTCTGGGTCATGCAGGTTTATATAGAAGATTCATTAAGAACTTCTCTCTAATTATGAAGCCTCTAACAAATTCGTTAGTTAAGGATGTGTCCTTCAATTTTGATAAGGAATACTTTAAGACATTTGATGCTCTAAAAAAAGCTCTTGTCACAGCTTTGGTTATTTCATCACTGGATTGGAAACTTCTATTTGAGTTAATGTATAATGCAAGTGATCTAGCTTTGGGTTGTGTTCTAGGACAATAGAAAGAGGGAAAGCTACATATCATATATTATATAGAGTACTGGCAGAAGCTCAACTCAATTATACAACCACAAAAAAAGAGTTGCTTGTAGTTGTCTATGCTTGTGACAAATTTAAGGCATACTTGTCAGGTTTAAAAGTGATAATCTATACTGATCATGCAGCTTTGAAGTATTTATTTTCAAAGCAAGATGCCAAACCTTGCTTGATATACTAGATCTTGTTATTTCAAGAATTCAACTTGTTTATCAAGGACCAGAAAAGAGCTGAGAATGTTGTCACAGATCATCTCTCTCAGTTAGAGAAAAGTGAGGGGATGGAGAAACATGGAAAGATTCAAGAAGAGTTTCTAGATGAAACTATTATGATAATGAGTAGAGTGGAAGGCCCCTGGTATGGAGATATTGTCAACTTTTTAGTTGGAGGAATCATCCCTACAGACTTGAGTTATCCCCAAAGAAAGAAATTTCTGAGAGATATTCATTTTTATATTTGGGATGATCCATGCATCTTCAATAGGTGCAGTGATGGGGTGCTTCAATAGTGCATTGCTAGTTGGGAAGTAGCTAACATTTTGGAGTAATATCACAACACTCCATACTTAGGACATTATGGAGCATCAAGAATTGTATCACGAGTCTTTAAATATGGATTAAATTGGCCATCCATTTTCAAGGATACATGTATTTATGATGATCAATGTGACCACTGCCAAAGAACAGGAAACATCTTGAAAAGGAACAAGATGCCATCATGTAGAATTTTAAAGATTGAGCTCTTTGACATTTGGGGATTGGACTTTATGGGACCTTTTCCTATATCATATGGCAACAAATATATCTTGATAGGAGTGGACTACATTTCCAAGTGGGTAGAAGCTCTGGCATCACTAAAAAATAATGCTAGAGTAGTTATCTGCTTCATTAAGAAGCTCTTTTCATGATTTAGAGTACTAAGAGCAATCATCATTGATGGTGGGTCACACTTTTGCAACAAGCCATTCGAAGTCCTACTAAATAGATATAGGGTAACGTATAAGGTGGCAACACCTTATCATCCCTAAACTAGTAGACAAGTTAGGCTATCAAATTAGGAACTCATGAAAGTCTTGGAAAAGATAATCAGTTCTGCGAGAAAAGACTGGTTAAACAAGTTTGATAATGCTTTATGGGCATATCATACGGTATTCAAAACTCTAATAGGAATGTCACCTTACAGAGTTATTTATGGTACATCATGCCATCTTTTAGTAAAATGTGAACATCATACTTTTTGGGCCATCAAGATCCTTAACTATGATTATGAAAAGACTAGTAAGCATAGAATTCTCCAACTTGCAGATATGGAAGAGATGCATAACTTGGTATTTGAGTGTTTGAGACTTTATAAGGAGAGGAAAAAGCAAAGACATAATGCCCATATAAATAGGAAGGATTTTAAGGAAGGGCAATATGTTCTTCTTTATAACTCACGACTGAGATTCTTTCCTAGAAGCTCAAATCCGAGTGGAGCAGCCCATACCATATTATCAAGTTATACCCTTTTGTGGCACTAGCTTTGCTAGATGAATAGGGAGGAATCTTTAGAGTTAATGGCCAACAATGAAAAATTAACATTGGACTAGGCAATATTATTCGAGATGTAGAGGTGCAATCGAATAATATTCCACCCAGTGGATGAACAAAGTGGAACAAGAGTCAAGCTGATGACTCTAAAAATTAGCATGTTTTTTATTTTTATACTTATGTCCTCTTTTATCTGTAAAGAATAAAGAATAGGATGTATTGTACTAAGTATATTTGTTTAGTGAGTTTCTTAATTTCTACAAAAATCTCGATAGACATTTGCCTCATCATTCTTCACTAGGCAAAAGAAATACTGACACTTGAGAAACATGAAGAAAACTTCATGAAACACTCAAGAGGGACATCAAAGAGTGCTTATAAGAGAAGTATGAAGCAATTTGGATATTGTACTAAGTGTTGAAAATATGAACACAAAAGAGACTGTAGCAAAAATCGCACTGTTTCACAAGATAAGCATATTGTGTTGCTATATGGTAACCCTATTAAGTTTAAAGTTGAAAAAGCCACAAGGAGAGGTAGTTCATCATGGTATGCCATTAGTGAGCTGTGTGATTTGCAAAATGTTAAAGTTGCACTTCTAACCCATAAGAATAGGGCATCGTGTTTTCAAGCTCTCCAGGAACACAACGTACATAAAAGCCAAAAAAAATTAGCTTAATTGTATCATATATGTGTTAATTTGATGTATTTAGTATGTTTGTATCATGATTTTCAAGTTTGTGTGTTTGTGAGAGAGCTAGCATACACTATATATAAGGGCGTATACCATTTGTTGTCAAAATAGTGGGATTGGCGCACGCCATACATGGCTAATGTATGCTAGTAAAGTCAAAATAAGAGTGTTGGAGTACGCCATACATGGCTTGCATATGCCTACTAGGTTAGAATTTGAATATAAAACTTGCAAGTAGCTAAAATTTCATCATAATTCACATATACGATGAGCACCCAACTCCCAATATCACAAGCCCACGCCTCCCTGACCATATACCCACAAGACCCACTACTTGAAACATGATCTATAATATCAGATACCGAAGGATCTAGTCAGGCACCTAGAGAGGGCAAGGGCAAACATTGACTAAACTATTCTTCACAGAGTTAAGGTTCTCAACCCAAAGATGTCTACGACCACTATGACATTCCCTTTGCAATCTTTCATGATTGTGAGGGAGGGAGGTATCAACGATTCTCCAGTCTTTCCACTCTAGGTTATTTTAAGATAGATTGGAATGATATGTATAGATTAGGGGTAGCAGATGAATTGATTGAGAATTTTGATAAGATGGGTGGGGACATTTTAGAGAGGGAAACAAGATGGCTAGGAGAGGGCTCTCATTAGAGTTCTATTGTACCTTACAAGTTGAGAACAATTAAGGTTCATTTACTACATGTCTATTTGACACAAACTTTAGCATGGATGAAGAATAATTCAACTAGCTCTTCCAGCTTAAGTTTAGAGGATGAACCTTAGATTTTGAGCTTACCGATCTAGCCCATATGGCGTGGAATGAAATTACAGGCTTTGATCGATATGAGTCAGAGAAGGCACCTAGTGCCCTTATCAAGGAACCATATCTAGGCATCCTTTATCACTCTATGACTCTGACCATCAGTGGTCAATTAGAGGAGTCAAAGGTGTTCTGCTTGTAGCTCTATGTCATTCATTGCTTGTATTATGATGTGCCTTTTAGTATATATGTTATAGTCATGGACTATTTTGTATATATGATTATTGATAGACCAAAGACTATGTACTTAGGCCATATTATCTCCCCTATTGCAAGTCACTTTTTCTCTGAGAAGTTTGCAACTTTCAAAGGAATGATTAGTGTGCTAGTTACTCTCAACATCCAGAAGCTTCACTATAGTAAGCTGATCAAGAAGACAACAAGAAATAGATAGGAGATTGTTAAGTACAAGCCCTAGAAGGAGAGAAAGGCAGTCCAGGATCGTCTTAAGGTGCCTATGCAAATGCCTATGCTCTGGCCAAGAGAGGAGGAGCAAGTCCAAGAGGATCACGATCATCATGATATGGCAAGACCTCAATACCCATAGGTAAACCTGCATGACCAATTTGCTATAATACAGATACAGCTACAAGATTTGACTGACTGCAATGCTTGAATGAAGAAGCATCAAAGAGAGATGTTCGAGGCACAATAAGCATATGATATGGAGATGAGAGTACATATGTAGTGGATGCGCACCTGGTTCGAGAGCTTTGGTAGCTGTTTATCATTTCCTCTACCTCTACCCAAAGAAGATTGATAGGGAGCTTCTTTTCTCTTGAACTTTTATTTCTTTTGTTTGTGAATATTTGTTTTGTTTGTTTATTTTTGTTCTGTCGTTTATGTTTGTGATTTTGTTTGCTTTTATTTATATATCATATTTCTTTGCTTGTCTTTGCATGTGTTTTTGTTTATTTTAGACACCTTGAGGACATTATGTCATTCAAGTATGGGGAGGGTTCCTTTTAGGAATCTTCCTTTTTATTATGTTGTTTTCTTTGTCTAGTTGCCTAGGTTGTTTAGAATTTTAGGTTATTATATGTAGATTTAGACTTGGCATGAATTTTTCAAATTTGACACCCTTAAAACAATTTTATCTTGTATTACAATTTTATCATATCCTTAGTTAGGGATTTATTTTGAGCCCAAAGCATAAGAATTGATAAAACCTTGCACTCTGTTATTTAGACTTGTGTTCTTACTATGTAGACTAGACTAGAGGGTTGATGAGTGCACCTTATAAGTACTTGAGCTGATGGAAGAGACATTAGTCTCTATATTGTTCATGAGATATATACTAGAGTTAGTTGATCGAGTATCCTACTAGTACTTATTGTAGTCTAGGTTGTGTAGAAGTTAGTAAAATAATGGGGGCATTTGTTGATATTATGCCTAGAGCCTTAGATCCAATATCACGTATATATAACCATTATCTTAACCTGTTGAGCCTAGCCTTTTCTTGATCTTAAATGAGGAAGTCAACTTTAAACCTTATATCAACCATCTTCCCTACCTTTTGTCATCCAATTGTCGGACGTATAGATTTACATATGTTAGGATAATTTGTATTAGGTTTAGTTGGCAACTTAGACTTGATTTGGGTTATGATTGTTGGGATTTTTGTAGTTATATGGCCATTTTAGAAGCCAGGTTTTTGCCTAGACATGCGCAGTTTATATAGTTTGTTGGAAGTTTATAAAAAAGAGAAAAGCAAAGAAAAGAAAAAAGTGAAAAGAAAAGAAAAAATAAGTGAATATGAATAAGGCATGGTTTCTAGGCAAAACTTGTGCTTCTAGGTCTAAGTTCATTAGTTTATTTAGAGAGTGTGCTTATATTATATTTGGTGAGGATATGTAGATTGGTCGAGTGATTAATTGCATTGGTGACATGTCCTTGGATTGGGTGGTTTAGCTACCATCTAAATATTTTACCTCACATTGACCTTAAGCCTCATTATCACCCGATGAAAGGTTCCCCAATCATTAGTAACTATTGCAATTTTTAGATAATGCTGAGAAGGACATAGGATGCTTGGAGATATTGACCTGTATGTGAGTGATAGAAAGTTGACACTACATACTATATGAGTGAAATACTTTTCTATCCTTGAGAGTTCAACTATCTAGTGTTTTCTACATAGAGTTAATGCATTTTTAAACAATTGAGTGCTGAGGTAGATATTAGTTTGTTGTGCTTTGTATTTTGAATTATTGAACTAACTTACTTTATGATATTATTATGATATGAGCTGATGTTTTTGATGGAAGTGAAGTATTGAGCTAGTCTTGCCATGTCTTTACCTAGTTATGTGTTTGTTTGTTTGTTTTTATGTGATTTTTGTGAAGTTTGTGTCCGCATTTAAGTTTTGCTTGAGGATAAGCAAATATTCAAGTGTAGGAGTGTGATGAGTGTGTAAAACACTCATTCTTTGTGTTTATTTCTTAGGATCTTCTTAGAGTTTTTATATTGTTTTAGTTAGTTTTTAGTTATCTTAGTGTTATTTCTCATTCATTGTGTTTTATTCATGTTTACCATTTTTTATTGAGTTTTCTTGTGTTTAGGGGCTTAATTGGAGGAGAAGTAGAGTGTGATTGAGCTAGATGTGCAGATGTATGGATAGGAGCAAAGTCACATAGGCAAAAAGAGACAGATTAGCAAACCTGGCACACACTAGTGGTGGGTGGCACATGCGAATGATAGAGAATCTGACGACCACCTAAGCCCACAACCAGTCACTCACCATCGAAGCTAAAATTCAAACAACCTGGCACACACCAATGAAGGTTGGCGTGCGCCAACCAGCTAACAGAGATAGAAATTAGGCCATCCACTTACTGAGATTGAAGTCAAACAAGTGGTTAGTAAAAAGCATTCATATTTTGAGCCTTATGTGACAATGGTAGACATGAATGGGAGGCATTGAAGGGTAGTTGTTAGGATATTAGATTTATTTACATTAAAAACTTACTTTTGACTTTTGGTAAGTTAGATTGTTATGAGTTAGTTTTAGTGTGTGTGGAAAGAGAACAAGAGACTAAGAAAGAGAGTTTCTCTCTGGGCATGCATAGGAGTTTGAGGAGGAGAAAGATACTTCTTAATCATCCATAAGTTTTCTTACCTTTATTCTTATTTTGTGCATTAATGCTTAAATGTTTCATGTTAATGATTATGCTGTTCTTTGTAAGCATGTGTGAGTAGTAGTTCTTTGAGTTTAGTGCCTTAGAACTAAACATGTAGCCATGGTTTAATAGGGGTAAAAATGCAACAGAACATGCTTTAAATAACAAACTTAAAGCTTGGACTTGCTTGATCACAAAGTCTTCAAACTAAACTAAAACTTGAGACTGAGAGGAGATAGGATTGGTGGAAAGGTTAATTAGATGATTTGTTGCTTTGGGTGAAAAGAAATCTTCCTTAGTGACTTATTGTCCACTGAATGATATAAATAGTTGGTCTTTAGCTAAGTTTAGATGGCTTTTGGGGTTGAAAGAACATCTTGCCATTCTAAGTTTAGTTTAGGATCAATTTAAACCAATCTAGTACAAAAATGTAGGTTCGTTGCCTTTGAAACACTTGGATCATGTCGCATGCACTTAAAACTCCCTTAATATGTTGGCTATATTGGTTATAAGTGTTCCTTACTCATTTTAGCATATTGAGTTGTTGAATTCTATTTTGTAAATAAACCATTAAAGCGTTAAAGTTTGTAATCCTTAGATTCGTAATTTAGAGTTTAGATCAAGTGTGTAATAAATCAAACTTCATATTTTGATCCTAGACTAGCTAGTAAACCAAAGACTCAGACTAAAACTCATTTCTCGTATGACAACAATCCCGTACTTACTTATTGTTGCAAACTTTTACAACTCTGTTGCAACACTGGCGGATGCCAATAAAGGTTGGCGCATGCCATGCCTGTTCATACAAGCCTGAAAAGCTCACGCCAAAGGAAGTTGGCATACTCCATCTCATTCAGACTGAGTTGGGTGGCACACACCAATGGAGGGTGGTGTATGCCAAGTTTATAAGGCAAACGATTGGTCATCCAGTTCAATAAAATCTTAGAAGTGATCACCTAGGCCTAATGGGCCCAGCCCCAGATCTGCACAATAATAAATGTAATCTAGGCTCAAAGTCTAACAGTAAGTGTGGATCTTGTTAGTTTTCCCCGCGTAAAAATCTATTATTTTGATTGGTTACGTGATTACATCACTAATACTGTACGTGATGTGACAACTGGAACGCACTTGGAATAATTAGAAACTTGCTTTGATTAATTATGGCACTGCGGAAGCCTTTCAACAAAGTGAGGATCCTTGCAAGGATAGGATTCACAATCACACTATTTTTGATCATATCTTTCATGACCTTAGAATCAACTTTAACCAGTAACTTGGAAATCCCTTTCCCTTTAGCCAGTTGTAAGCCATAAAAAACACCCCAAAGTTCAACATTAACATTCGTGCAACTTCCCTTTTCTCCTTGCATGTTCGTGAACTGCTTGACAGCTTTTGTAGAGCCTTCTTGGCTAAACAAGGTAGTTGAATTAGAGGTGGAGTCATTCTTTTGGAGTGAACATATTAAGCTTCTTCTAGTTTTCTCCTTTTTAATTCTAGCATATACCATGTTGAGCGGAGGTAGATCAGCAGCAATGAAAATTTGTTCTTGGAATGACTCAAATTTTGAGCCAAGTCCCATGAGGATCTTAAAGATCTTATCTTCATCATCCCGTTTCTTGAGAATCAGGCCATCTGTGGTTGGGGCCTCAGCTTGGCCAACTCATCCCACATCATTTTGAGTTTGCTTAGATACTCAGCAAATAATTTTTCGCCCTTTCAAATCTCTGCGATACTTTTCTTAAACTCGAATACTCTATAATGATTCTCTTGTTAAAAGTATAGCTCCTTGATGCGAAGATCTTTTGACCAAATGGTCATTCATGCTCCATTCATCATAAGTAGCATCTGATGAAGGTGGAGCTATAAAGCTTCCATCTAGGAAAGCCCAACCTTCCACTCTTGCTAAGTGCGACATGGATCGCTTTTGACCAGGAGAGATAGTTGATGTCATTTAATGACACGTTGGTTATCCTTAACCCTGTGTTGCCTTCGACATCAGAAAGTTTGTTGAAATCGACAATCACAAAGGAATCTTCGAGGCTAGAGCTTGATTGATGTGCTATGAAAGAATTGGTTTAGAATGCAAGAATCGGAACAATGTATAGATGAATTGGAGATGAATAACTTGATTGACTAATTGATGGTGTACGCGAGTGGGTGGATATATACAGCAAGGAGAAAAAATAATAATTACAGAATAATTACAACACAATTACAGCTAATCTAGACTTGGTAACTCCACTATTCTAACCGTTGATTATGGGGGAATCAGTAGTTGCCATTAGAGGCGCGGGAACTCTGGAGTGATAAATCTTTCTGATCGAAAAAATCGTTGTTGAGTCGATAAATTAGAAAGTCGAAAATGTAGCGATCTTGATTAAGGCTAACAAAAAAAAATTACTCAGTTGGTGAGAAGGAAACGAATTTGAGAATTGTCTTGGAGGAACAAGTAAGAAGTTGGACATCTTCCCTTTTCCTACAAGGTAGGAAAAGAAAGAAAGAAAGAAAAGTACTACTGAAAATTCTCCGATAAAATATCGTAAAAGAGAAAAACACAAAGCCACATCATGGCCTGAGGCCGTTGACTTTTGAGCAATTTCACGGCGAAGTCAATGCCCAAACCTAAATCCTTGCAGTGACCTGCTTAAGATCATGTAAGGCGCGTTCTTGACTCCCTCCACATCTATGCTCTTCAAGCAAACCTCTTGATTCTCCTTGCATTTTTCTATCTCTCGTCTTATTTCTAGTCAACTTCTTGCTTCCTACAAGAAAAAAAATCAAGAGAAGTGATGAAGACAAATGTGGAGACAACATCAGGTAGAAGAGAAATTAAAATGGCCATATCCATCCCAAAATATAATTGCGGGTAATCATCAGACCAAAGTTTGTACGAACTTTGACAGGTAGAGTTCATTTTTACTCACCAAAATGAAGGTTCAGGTTCAGTTACCCTCACACATCACGGAAGCTTTGATCCTCTCAACAGTGCACTTAATTAGGCTGTTAACAGTTGCCATTGATCCAAGAGTGAGCTTAGCAGTGGGAACTGAATCAACTAGTATCTGAAACACCACGGTCAGGAGCGAGCCCCCTGTTCCAACATCAAGAATTCCACCAGCACCAGACTCAAAGCCAGGGCCGTCAGGAAGTATGGCAAGACCCGAAGGGAGCAACGGAACGTAGTCCGGGTCTCCACCACTCAAGACTATGTTCATGGCAGCAATGTCAACAGGGGCATAGATCACATATGATCCTGTCGGATCGGTGCTGCTCTCCTGCAATATGAGCATATTGTTCTGTCTTGAGTTTGCACTCTGCAATTGGACATAAAAATGTCATCAGCTTGAGACCCTTGTAAGAAGTAGAGTAGAGATTGTGATAATGAAGGGCTTACATTAACTAGAAGCAGAGAGACAGAATTGCCCGGATCACGTCCATTGGCAATGTGAGCCATCTCTTGAACTTGTCCACCATTTGAAAGTATGTCCCACTATGATTTGCAGCAGGAAAATTAGAAACTTCATTTGATGACATTACTGGATTGGATTTATCCCTTGGTTATAAGGATAACAATATACTCATTCTTTAAGGTTATAGCAACTTTGAATGGCTTTGTAATAGGATATGGATCATAGTTAGAGCTGCGGCCTAGAGTATGACATATAATCTGTTTCTTAACCCTAGCCCTCTTACAACTCTAACTAAGTTAGACACTAATTAGACTAACATATTTGTTAGATCTTAATTAGACCTCTCTTAGTGAGGAGAAACATTGGTTAGATCTTTATTGACAATATCTGATAATCGTGATATAATTTAGTAAGCGAATATAATTGGATAAGATGAATATCGGTGAGTTAAATCTTAGGGTAAATTACATCTGGCCCCCTCGGGTTTGGGATATTTAACGCTCGCCCCCTGTTTTTCTAAAATCGATTAAAAAACCCTTCCTGTATGGCGAAATTGTACGAATCAGCCCCTCATGCCGAAATCAGAGATTTTCTCCGGTGAGGAGGCACGGGAAATGACTATTATACCCTTATACTAAAAAACAAAAAAAATTAAAAAATCTTATCTCCTCTTCCCTGCTCTCTCCTCCTTCCTCCCTCTTTCTCACTCCTCTTCATCAACCAGCAGCAACTGGGCTTCCCCTGGCTTGAGATGGAAGAAAACTTTTCCAAATAAACAAAAGAAACAGATTCCATTTTCTTCTTCTCTAGAGCCGAAGAATTGGAATAATAAAAAACAAAAATGAAAGAAGAAGAAGATGAGCAGCATAGGGACAGGGTACGATCTGTCGGTGACGACATTCTCCCCCGACGGCCGAGTCTTCCAAATCGAGCATGCCGCCAAGGCCATCGATAACAGCGGGTGTAGGCCCCTCTCTTCCCACCCCCCATCTTAAGTACTTGGAATTATGGTTAGGGTTTGTCTTTGATTTTGTTTCTTGTGGTTGCGTGCAAGTTTTACGATGGTTTGGGGGTTTATTGCAGGATTGCTATTGGAATAAGATGCAATGACGGGGTTGTAATGGTGAGCTTCCATCTTTTGAATTCGGAGAGATTGATGGTCTTAAGGGATTACTGGAATGTGATGATTTGCTACAGATTGGTGTTGAGGAGAACCTCTTAATCGTTTCTGTGATTGATTTTGTTTGCGGTTTATACGGGTTGTGGTGATTTGGTAGTTGTTATTGAGATTGAGATTGAAAGGAGGATGCTCGAGCAGCAAGGCTCACTGTTTATTCAGATTCCATGCTGAGGCGTAGCCTTTCGAGGAGGCAGCGGTTGTTTAAGTTCGGGGTTGGGACCGATGACCATGGCTAGAATTTGCTTCGCATCAGACTTTTCTTCTTCTGGTTCTTGATCTCCACGTGATAAGCCATGTCCATTCTGGTTTTACGTTGGTGAAATTTGACTCTGGATGGATATTCACTTGTACTTTGTTTTCTACTATTGACTTGTTAATTGAGGGTTTTGATATGGAGATTGCAACTAGGATTTTCTGTCACGAGTTAGGTGTAGAAAGGTGATTTTGCTACTTGTTTAGGAAAGTCCTAATGAAGAGGAGGCGGGAGGAGGGAGAGGAGATAGGATTTTTTTAATTTTTTTTGTTTTTTAGTATAAGGGCATTTTTGTCATTTCCCATGCCTTCTCGCCGGAGAAAATCTCCGATTCCGGCATGAGGGGCTGACTCGTACAATTTCGCCATACAAGAAGGGTTTTTTAATCGATTTTAGAAAAGCAGGGGGGCGAGCGTTAAATATCCCAAACCCGAGGGGGCCAGATGTAATTTACCCTAAATCTTAAAGTGAAGAATTAAGAATTGGCTTATATTTTTGTACTCAAAAGTCAAAACGTGAAAGGAAAAACAATATAAAATTTTAATTTAAATAGATAAAATCGAAGTTTCTTGGTAGTTAATGTCTAACGTATTATTTTCACCCAAAAAAAATGTCTTAACGTATAAAATAACTTAATAATTCAAATGTGATATACAAATTAATTTTTTTTTGGAGAATCGGGTTTGATTCTTAGAATAATTTTTTTTATAGGATCGCGGGTAAGGTGTAACCATCCCTACTGATCAAAAGGGCGATGCGGAAATTACGAAACGGAATTTCGTACCTCGCTTCTATGGTTCTCATCCCTCAGGAAATCAAACACCCTGTTCGTTGGAACAGGGATCCAGAACGAAGTGGCAGCACTAAGAACAACGCCAGGGGGCCTGCCGGGATCATCCATCCTCTTCCTAGTCATGACTCGGATATCATCGGAGCCGGTTGCGGATAATGTTGTCCAAGCGTGGGCAGTGGATGCACCAACTCCGGAGCAGAAGCTGATCACCATCCTCTCTGCCAGCTTCAGCATGCTCCTCCTCCCTTCCGGAGCAGTAATCACTGAAATTGAAAAGAAAAAAAAACACAAACACAAAAAAAAGGATTATGGAAGATCAAACTGAGCTATATCCTAGAGCTCGAATAACGTGGGTTTTACCACATTGATCTCCTGCTGGAATGTTGATTGCCATTGAACTCGCAAGGCGTTCGCACTGGCGATCCAGCGTCGCCAACCAGCGTTTAGCTCCAAAGGCTAGGCCAGAGTTGACAAGCGACCGGTATATGTCATGAACTGCACTGTCGTCTGCTTCGATGTGCTCAACCCATATCACCTGAAAAATTCAAAGTGTGTGTTAGGAAACCAACTGAAGGTTTTCGGGAATTTAATAAATTTCTACCTTGGAGTAGCCATTCTGAAGCTCCTGGATTAGACAACCCGAAGGCCTCCTCCTGCTCCTCGAGACAGGAAAAGGGTGGAGACAATCCAAGGAGACATCAACCACAGCCCACGTTCCCTCCGCGTGTTGCTTACAGTATCGCACGAAGTAGTTCTCGCGAGTTGGTACGAGCGGCGTAGGTACTTGGAACTCGCCTCTCATCTACAAATATCTCAGACAAGATGAAATTATATCCTGCATATGATTTTGAACTTCGTGTTACATCGAAATAATGGTCCGAACTCCTACCACTTGAAGGGCTCTATTGTAGTTCCCACCCACTCCAGTTGATAGGACTTCTAGTGTTATTGCTCTTGATACAATGCCACAGAAGACGGTTGACCATCGGTTCTGCAAAAGGCGGGATTTTAGTCGCGAATTGTTGTGTAATGTACTATTTGTGTATTAGTTTATTAGAAAGGTTAGGTAAGTGAGTGGTGTTAGTTGTGTAACTTTTCAAAAGGTACCATTATTGTATGAAAAACGTGAGGTGTGTTTGAAAAAGAGATGATATGCCAAAAACACATAGTGCAGGGCCTCCTCGTTTCCTCCATTTTTGCTGTCAAGAAAACTCTCACCACCAAAGTGATCTTGTTCATGTGTTAAGAGTGTGTGTGTGTGGTAGATGTTTAGCTTGCCAACACGAATATTGAAAACACCATATTGATGAGAATACGAAAGATTACGTACCACGTCCATATTGATGAGAATACGAAAGATTACGTACCACGTCCATCAGGATCTCGACGAAGCTTCAGAGCTTATCCCTTGAGGTTTAGGACCAATTCCCCTTGGAAATGTCTTCATGTACTCTTCCTCGTTAAGCACCTCTATTCCATTCGCTCCTGTCACCCACAAAGGCTCACCAGCCTGAGCCATTCTCATGAGCTCCTCCATAGCTGCAACAGCAAGCTCAACGATCATCGGCTTGTCTGCCTCCGTAGGTCCGGCGATCGATCTGAGAAGGTCGGAAGGTCTGTACATTTCGCTTACGAACCCGGATTGGCCACCGAAGTTGCTTACGCTGAGGTCCAGAGATCGTGAAGGGAGGTGAGGAGACATGTGTGCTAAGGAAGAAGACATTGGCTTCGCTACATACTTTGCAGCAATTGCTGAGATTCTATCGATCTGTACCCACAAAAATATACTCGGGTTAGGTGAAGTCCAATTCATTATAAATGAGATCAAATGATCTTTAGCTATAAATATGAGATTATTTTATGTTAATTTTTGTTTTTACCTCTTCTCTTAGACGAGCATTCTCAATCCTCAGATGCTGCTCATCGAAGGACATTTCACCAAGAGCCGCAGGGCCACCGCAATTAGGGCAAGAAGCACTACTAAGAGCCTCCTTGTATCTATTGTTGTCTGCCAGGAGTTTATCATTCTCGGATTTGAGGATTGAGGTCTCGGCTCGTTCATGTTGAGCCTGCGTATTCCCCAGGTAATATTGTTCAAATAGAGAAGTTTATTTGGATATTAATTAAACTTTAATACTTAATTATATTAGTTATCCTTCTTCAGCAAAAATATAAACAAGTGCTTGCAGAAAGGATCGTAAAGGGACTTAGAAAGTATTATACCCGAATAATGACAAGAAAAAGGGCAAACTAAGGAATTTTCTACTTAAGTTGGTCGATTTTGGTTTGATGTCATGTTGAATCTCTGGTAAATTATATACAATTTCAACTCTAACTTTCAACTTAATATTCTCCGACAAACATATAATTAAGTGCTCCTAGAAAGTATGAAAAAGGGACATAGAAACGATAATACCAGGATAATGACAAGAAAAAGGGCCACGTATACGCATATAAACTCAGATTTTCGTAAATAAGTTTTTATCTTGAAAAAACTTGAAGTTGGATGAAAAATAAGGAAAAAAGCCACCTAATCTGGGGCTCAACATAGCTTTCAAACTGTGATGTAGGAATTAAGTGCCTAAAATATAGTGATAGCCCTTTATTTAATTACCTTCTTTTGGGTGCGCTTGTTTTGGAACCAATACTTAACCTGCAATGGCTCCAATCCTAATTCCCTGCTCAGCTCCTTCCGCTGCTTGTAATCCGGATGTGGGCATTCCTTGAAGAAGCTATTACCGCCAAAGCAGTTATGTATTTAAATATATCGTTCAAAAATAATGAGTTTTCTATATATATATCTAACTGTAAATTTATGCACATTCAATAGAGATGCTTACGCCTCCATTTTTTGGATTTGGCGCTGAGTATGGCGGTGATAGCGCTTCTTCTTGTTTGGGCGCTGGTTGGGATCCTGTTCATCTCCGGAAGGAGCATCGGTAGTCTCGGTCCCGGACTTGGTCTCGTAGTCGTCTTCCCTGAGCTTGCCGAGCTCCATATCGAACATGTGGTGACCCTCGAACATATTTGGTTGGAACATTTTTCCCAAACCCTAACGTGAATAGGCTGTCAGCCTATGTCTTTGTCTTTGAGATCTGTCCATAAAGAGGAGAAACAACGAAACAAAATAAATAAATAAAGAGATGAAAAAAAAGTGGAAGGAAGAACCCAGTCTAGGGGATCTGTCTGTGCATGCAAAAGAAAGAAAGATGAGGGTCTAGGTTTTAAGTAACCCTAATGTCTCATTTCATAAGCAAATAGAAAACTTTTTTTTTCTCTCCTCCCTAAGAAACATTGTGTGGCTGTTTATCATTGAAATCGTGGAAGATGTTGCTTGAATTGATTAATTACTCTGCTTAAAGCACAAAGTCAATCTTAATTATCCAAAGGTTCATATTTCAGCAGATGCCAGTACATCTATATAAAAAAATAATAAATAAAAGAACTATCACCCCTTGGCCTTGCAATCCACTGGAGATGAAGGAAGAAAGGATATGTACCTTAGTTCTCTAAGTAGCTAAAAACTTAACAAGATGAAGGAAATCCTTTCAACCATTTCGCCTTGAGCTCCATTATTGAAGGCTCGAATCACTTAACCCCTTCCTAACCACAACCCTAGACAGCTTCAATCTCTCTCTCTCTGATACTTATGGAGGGAGGTTGTTACTAAAGGGTTGATCTAGTTTACAAAAGACTTGGACTTTGATCTTAAAAGGGTTTTTGTAAACTAAAATTCCATACCTAATAAGGATATTACAAGTACCAAAGGTGTATAGATGACTATGGTTTTAATGGCTTTACCGAGAAAAAGTGATCTCAATACTTGCTCTAAAATCCAATGTCACGCGTCAAAAGACTGACACATAGAAAGAAAGAGTAACAAAGGGTTGACAATGGGAAAACGCCTTTCGAGAACCGAGGAGGATCTGAATATCAACAATTTGAAAAACATTTGAAAAAAATTTGGAAAAAAAGGTGCAACAGCATTTATGGAGGGTGGGAGCAAATGCGATAGAGATAGAGGGAAAGAGAGAGAGCGTTAGTGAGAGAAAGATCGGAAACCCATTTTTATGTTTGTTTGATACACACTTAAAATTCCATTCTCGTGTCTTTTGAATAGAGAGAAAGAGAGAAGGGAAAAAGACAGGGAATGCCTAATAGTGACGTGAATTTTTGCAGCTCCGCCACATTGAATCCGACAACTTTCAACCATTTTGTGCTTTATTAAGTCAAATGCAATCTCGTAAAAATATGGATCACACATATGGATCACACAGTGATCGAATCTCATAAAAACTTAATGTCAATGATCCATCTTGCATGTACTTCAATTACCGTGTCCAGTACTCTCATTTCATGCAGCTAGCTGGCTTTAGCTGGCATTTCCAGCTTCAACTATGTATCCAAATGCTAGTCCATTGTGTCCAGGGTAAGAGAAATCGAATCTCCTAATTGTGTATAAAAGTCAAATACGTTTAATTATGAATGTCCATTCTTGAAAATTAATTATATTCGTGCCATACTTTGGATCTCCTAATGATGTGTTCTACATTTCTTAAGCGAAACATCTTTTTAAATGTACCTAAGTTTTTATCGCTAAGTTTCTTATTTATACTACATGATATTCCTTTAACTAGATCGATTAATTCGATATTAATCTGGGGTATAATATTTGATATGTGGTATATATAATTTTGTTAACAAATATTTAACATTGTTATATATATAATGACTTAAATTTGAAATTTGATTAAGTTAAATTAATTCTCACCAATTAATTTTATAGGTGATTTTGGTACTAAGTTGATGCACAAAAAAATAAAAAATATTGTTAAAAGTATTTATGGATCATGAATGGTTTGGTAATTCATTATAAATGTTGACTTTTAGGTGACACGAATTGCCACGTGTCGATTCATGAACGCATGACAGAATCTCACAGAATTCCATCGGAAGTGTATTTTCCATGTCCCTATTACAATCGTAAAAAACATATTATCAATGGCACATGAATAATAAAGAAATTTAGAGTTCAAATCTATTTAGTGTTATATATTATTTAATAAAACTTAACACTGTTCAAAGATTTATTGACTTTGAACTGAACCTGATACTATATAATATTAAACAAAACATATATTTCGATATTTCACAAAAATGGCCAACAAAAAACCAAGGGCAATAAATAACCGATTAATTGTTCCAACATCTGTAAAAGAAAATAGGCTCTGGGTCGTTTCAGGGGAGCAATTAATGGCAGAAAGATGAAGGATTTCATGCCACTTCCGATCGCTACTAGTTGCAATAAGATTATATTTTAGGGAAATTTAACCTCTGCCCACTAAAATTTGAGGAAATTAGTGATTCAATCCCTTTATATTTTATCATTCGACCCTTCATGTTTGTGAAAAGGGTGCATTTTAACTTCTCTTACCAGAATTGGATAATTTCTCTAGCAATTTTGGACCTCAGATTAAAAATACCCTTTGTTTTAAAAAATAAATTAAAAAAGGCCCTAGCAAACTATTTGACCCGTTAACATTGAACTCAAAGAAATGAACTGCGAAATGCAGAATTTGCACCCATCCTGTAATCGAGGAGGTTGTCACACTCATCGGAGAATATGAGCCCTAACTGGATGAGCTTGAGCATGTCCACATTGTCCTTTAGGGTTTGATAGTGGTAGCCGTTAGATGATACCAACTTTTTGTAATAACATGTCACCCACCCTTCTGTTATTATTCTAGGGCTGACCCTCGACCTTTAATTATTTTGTTTCAATTAATTTTAGAAATGTATGACTTTTTCATGTGAAATGTCAATTTGATTGTGGTTGAGAAGTTCTACACTTCTCATTTTGGTGTGTTGGAGTTGAGGGGAGTGTTTTAGGCCATTTGGTGACCAAAATGGCAAATTTTCGGTCTTTCTAGCGAACGCTAACCTTTTGGCAGTCGCCAAAATTCTTGTAAGGGATTTTCCTCGAGCAAACTTGGTGGATGCCAACTTTCTTGGCAGCTGCCAACCAATACCAGCCCTATACTATTCACTTCAAAAAGTCATAACTTGCTTATACAACCTTCGATTTAGGTGATTCTAGTTCGAATGGATTCGTAACATCTAGAACTACAACTTTGGTATTCTATTTTTGACATTCTTGGATTTGTTAGATAGGATGATGGAAGATTTTTAGGTGTACAGTTATAGGTACAATTTTTGTTGGTATCAAAAGAATTTACAAAATGGTGAGCAATATGGCTATTATGGATTAAAACTTCGTGTATGGACTTATTAGAACTTAAGAGGAAGTTTGGAGTGACATTGGAAAGACTAGAAAAGCCAAGGATCGAAAGGGAAAAATGATGCCACTTGTTGTAGATAAACTTTCAATTTAAGGAAAGTTTTGGTGAAAATATCTTAGGAGACTTGTGAGTGGATTCATTTTAGCTCATCCATTTGAAAACAAAGAGAGAGATATAGAAGAAGAAGAAGAAGAAGAAAACATAGAAGAAGAAGAAAAAAAGAAAGAGAAACTGGGGATGTTTGCATATGTGCATATATTTTAAGGATATATTAGATTTGATACAATATATTTGGCCAGCAAAGTTTGATTTGACAGTGCCTTAAGATGTGGTATCCTCGTGTTGTGAGAGGGAGTGACACATTCTAGACCTATCTAAAGTCTATCCATTTATATGGCTTTGTGACTTTGAATTTGGGTCAGAACATGTCTATCTGTGAATATGAAGTTTGTTCGATTTGTGTGATACGTCATTTTGTCTTTTTTTGTGTTTTCAGATATTTGAACTTGATGAATTACTTGTGATATGCTAATTATTAATTTATTGTCATTTGGTCAACGCATGGATATGTTATGATATATGTGATTGGTTAGTTAAATATAGGTTACTTTTAATATCTTTCTATCAAGTACTTCAAAGTACTTATCCTCTCCCTCCACAAGTGAAGAAGTTTAGGGAATCGGTTAATGTCTGGAGAGTGTTCTATTTGTTAATCTATGTTTAACTTGTTATCTTCATCTTGGGTTACTTTTGAAGTCTCCAAATGGTACTTTCTCTTGTAAATCTTCATCGTATGTTTTTGAATTAAGAATGATGAATATTGTACTATATGTGTGTGTATATATATATTGTGCTTCCGTGATATGATTTATGAGTGTGTCTGAGGCTAGCTGGGTCATTGTTATTCAATATAGGTGAGCATGACCCATCACTATGTTAGCGGCCTGAGTTTGGGTCGTGATGGAGTTGGTATCTGAGCTATAGCTTTTTAAAGCTCTAATTTTGTCAGAGCCTAGGATTCTTGAGTTTGAATTATGTGTTATATATAATGGAGCATAGGATTTATAATGTCTTTTTCCTCTCTCATGTATTAGTCTTAGTGTCTCAAATTCTGACTCGTTAGTATAAGAGGATATCACGAGTACTCATATTAATTCCAAAATGGCAAGAGGGAATGGTGAGAGCTCCAAAGGATGAAGGGAAGAAGTGGCATCTGATATTTTGGCACAAGTTGGGGTTAATGGAGAGAAGGTTCCACTGTCTATTGCTAATGTTCTTGTGCCTGAGTTGGAAGGGCAAGGTAGTGACAATATGGACCGAGTAATGAAGACAATGGAAAAATTCATTATTACTGAGCAAATGTAGGTAGAGCACAATATCTCTCTAGCTGCTAAGGATAATTCTTTGAATGAGTTTTTGAGGTTGAAATTGCCAACTTTCTCTAGTTTGAGCGATGATCCCCAAGTGTTTATTGATGAGATAGAGAAGAGAAAATAATCTTGAGATATAATAAGGTGAGAATGATGGAGTTGGCTTTTTTCCAGTAGGTCGATAAAGCTGGAATTTGTTTCCAGAATAAAGGGTCTTATGCTTGGACTTGGGAAGTCTTTAACAAGATATTGCTAGATTGATTTTTGCCAGAGAGTCTAAAGGATGCTTGTGCTTTTGAGTTTGAGCAGCTGATGAAGACACCTGAGATGATAGTAGCTTAGTATGATGACAGGTTCAACTATCTATCGCGATATGCTAAGCATTTAGGATAAGAGGATATGATGAGTACTCATATTGATTCAAAAATGGCAAGAGGGAATGGTGAGACCTCTAAAGGATGAAGGGAAGAAGTGGCATCTCATATTTTGCCACAAGTTGGGATTAATGGAGATAAGCTTCCACTGCCTATTGCTAATGTTCTTGTGCCTGAGTTGGAAGGGCAAGGTAGTGACAACATGGACCGAGTAATGAAGACAATGGAGAAATTCATTACTACTCAGCAAATTTAGGTAGAGCACAATATCTCTCTAGCTGCTAAGGATAATTCTTTGAATTAGTTTTTGAGGTTGAAATTGCCAACTTTATCTAGTTTGAGCGATGATCCCCAAGTGTTAATTGATGAGATAGAGAAAAGAAAATAATCCTGAGATATGATAAGGTGAGAATGATGGAGTTGGCTTCTTTCTAGTAGGTTAGTAAAGCTGGAATTTGGTTCCAGAATGAAGGGTCTTATGCTTGGACTTGGGAAGTCTTTAACAAGATATTGCTAGATTGATTTTTGCCAGAGAGTCTAAAGGATGCTTGTGCTTTTAAGTTTGAGTAGTTGATGAAGACAACTGAGATGATAGTAGCTCAGTATGATGAGAGGTTTACCTATCTATCTCGATATGCTAAGCATTTAGTTCCTGATAAGGAAAAGAAAGTAAAGAGATTTGTTTGTGGTCTTGATAACTCAATGTTCAAGGTCATACTGCCCCGTGGCTTTGAGATTTATGCAATTATGGTAAATTGTGCTAAAATGTTAGAAATGCGAAATAATGATCATCAAGCAACTCCGAGCCAATCAAAATTTTAGAGGTATAATAAACAACTATAAAGCAGCGTAAACAAAGGATTTAGGCAACAGGAGAGGTGGACAAATAATCAGTCATTGTCTTTAAGGGGCAGAGGACTTGCTGGCAAATTTAGAAGAGGAAATGACTTTTATGGACAACAGTTTAATCCAAATCAAGCCAACAACTTTAGAATGTGTTTGACTTGTGGCAAGCAACATCCTAGGGATATTTTCTATAAGAGGATAGGAGCTTGTTTCAACTACAGAAAAGTAGGCCACCTGGTCAGAGATTGTCCTACGTTAGGACAGTGTTGACAAGTGGTAAAATTGAATGCCACACAGTCTACCTAAGATCATCTTCGACCACAAGATCATATGGAAGTAAGTTCAAGAGTTGAAGGAGTAAGATCTAAATATGGAAGAAGCAGAGCATAACCTCGAGTATATACTCTAACGAGGAGAGATACTGAGGGCAGTAATAATATTTAGTAGGTACCCTTACTATTGGATCATCTAATGCACGCATATGATTTGACTCAGGATCTACACACTCTTTTGTGTCATTCCAATATGTGCAATTTATAGATGTTTTGCCTATATGCTTAGATGAACTTATGATTATTGCTATACCTTTGAGTAGATATGTACATGTATGTAAGGTGATTAGATCATCCGTTATCTCAATCAGTCGACCTGAGTTGTCAACTAATTTGTATGTATTAGACATGGATTATTTTGATATAATAATGGGAATAGATGTATTATCCGCTTATCATGAAGTGATGGTTACAAAGCTTATCTCTTACTTTAAAGCTAGTAAGTTTCTTGAGAAGGGATGTATGAGTTATTTAGCTTGGGTAAAGGAAATTAAGAAGGGAGAGATTTTAGTGAATGATATTTTGGTAGTTAGAGAGTATCATGACATATTTCCTGAGGATTTAGAAATTGAATTCTGCATTGAGTTAGAGTCAAGCACTGAGTCAATCTCTATACCACCTAATTATACAGCTTTAACTGAGATGAAGGAGTTGAGGGAAAAATTGTAAGATTTATTGGATAAGGGCTATGTCAGGCCTAGTATGTCTCTGTGGGGAGCTCTAATTTTATTTGTAAAGAAGAATGATCGAATTTTGCGATTGTGCATAGACTACCAAACTGATAATACCTTAATCACAATTTAATCTTAGAAAATACTTAGCTCCCCAGAGCTGATCAAAAGATAAGACGAGTACTCATATTGATTCCAAAATGGCAAGAGGGAATGGTGAGAGCTCCAAAGGATGAAGGGAAGAAGTGGCATCTAATATATTGCTACAAGTTGGGGTTAATGGAGATAAGGTTCCACTACCTATTACTAATATTCTTGTGCCTTAGTTGGAAGGGCAAGGTAGTGATAACATGGACCGAGTAATGAAGATAATGGAGAAATTCATTACTACTGAGCAAATGCAGGTAGAGCACAATATCTCTCTAGTTGCTAAGGATAATTCTTTGAATGAGTTTTTGAGGTTGAAATTGCCAACTTTCTCTAGTTTGAGCGATGATGCCCAAGTGTTTATTAATGAGATAGAGAAGAGAAAATAATCTTGAGATATAATAAGGTGAGAATGATGGAGTTGGCTTTTTTCCAGTGGGTCGATAAAGCTGGAATTTGGTTCTAGAATGAAGCATCTTATGCTTGGAATTGGGAAGTCTTTAACAAGATATTACTAGATTGATTTTTGCCAGAGAGTCTAAAGGATGCTTGTGCTTTTGAGTTTGAGTAGCTGATGAAGACACCTGAGATGATAGTAGCTTAATATGATGAGAGGTTCAACTATCTATCGTGATATGCTAAGCATTTAGGATTAGAGGATATGACGAGTACTCATATTGATTCAAAAATGGCAAGAGGGAATGGTGAGACCTCCATAGGATGAAGGGAAGAAGTGGCATCTCATATTTTGCCACAAGTTAGGGTTAATGGAGATAAACTCCCACTACCTATTGCTAATGTTCTTGTGCCTGAGTTGGAAGGGCAAGGAAGTGACAACATGGACAGAGTAATGAAGACAATGGAGAAATTCATTACTACTCAGCAAATTTAGGTAGAGCACAATATCTCTCTAGCTGCTAAAGATAATTCTTTGAATTAGTTTTTGAGGTTGAAATTGCCAACATTATCTAGTTTGAGCCATGATCCCCAAGTGTTTATTGATGAGATAGAGAAAAGAAAATAATCTTGAGATATGACAAGATGAGAATGATGGAGTTGGCTTCTTTCTAGTAGGTCGGTAAAGGTGGAATTTGATTCCAGAATGAAGGGTCTTATACTTGGACTTGGGAAGTCTTTAACAAGATATTGCTAGATTGATTTTTGCCACAGAGTCTAAAGGATGCTTGTGCTTTTGAGTTTGAGCAGCTGATGAAGACACCTGAGATGACAGTAACTCTGTATGATGAGAGATTCACCTATTTATCTTGATATATATGCTAAGCATTTAGTTCGTGATAAGGAAAAGAAAGTAAAGAGATTTGTTTGTGGTCTTGATGTCTCAATGTTCAAGGTCATACTACCCCGTGGCTTTGATATTCATGCAACTATGATAAATTGTGCTCGAATGTTCGAAATGGAAAATAATGATCATCAAGCAACTCTGAGCCAATCAAAATTTCAGAGGTATATTAAACAACTATAGAGGAGTATAAACCAAGGATTTAGGCAACAAGAGAGGTGGACAAATAATCAGCCATTGTCTTTAAGGGGCAGAGGAGTTGCTGGCAGATTCAAAAGAGGAAATGACTTTTATGGACAACAGTTTAATCCAAATCAAGCCAACAACTTTAGAATGTGTTTGACTTGTGGCAAGCAACATCCTAGGGATATTTTCTATAAGAGGATAGGAGCTTGTTTTAACTACAAAAAAGTAGGCCACCTGGTCAGAGATTGTCCTACGTTAGGACAGTGTTGACAAGTGGTAAAATTGAATGCCACACAGTCTACACAAGATCATATTTGACCACAAGATCATATGGAAGTAGGTTCAAGAGTTGAAGGAGTAAGATCTAAATATGGAAGAAGCAGAGCATAACCTTGGGTATATACTCTAACAAGGAGAGATACCGAGGCTAGTAATAATATTTAGTAGGTACCCTTTCTATTGGATCATCTAATGCACGCATACGATTTGACTCAGATACTACACACTCTTTTGTGTCATTCCAATATGTGCAATTTATGGAAGTTTTGCTTATTTGATTAGATGAAATTATGATTATTGCTACACCTTCGAATGGATATGTACACGTATGTAAGGTGATTAGATCATCCATTATCTCAATCAGTCAACATGAGTTATCAACTAATTTGTATGTATTAGACATGGATTATTTTGATATAATAGTAAGAATAGATGTATTATCCGTTTATCATATGGTGGTGGACTACTTTGAGAAGCGAGTCACTTTTTGTCCTATAGAGGAAATGGAGTTTGAATTTAAAGGTGATAAGAAGGTGATGGTTACAAAGTTTATCTCTTACTTTAAGTCTAGTAAGTTTCTTGAGAAGGGATATGTGAGTTATTTAGCTTGGGTAAAGGAAATTAAGAAGGGAGAGATTTTAGTGAATGATATTTTGGTAGTTAGAGTCAGGCACTGAGTCAATCTCTATTTTGGTAGGTAGTGTATGATAAGGTAGTTAGAGATCTGGACGTATTTCCTGAGGATTTGCTAGGATTACCTCTAGTAAGGAAAATTGAATTCTGCATTGAGTTAAAGTCAGGCACTGAGTCAATCTCTATACCACCTTATCATATAGCTTTAACTGAGATGAAGGAGCTGAGGGAACAATTGTAGGATTTATTAGATAAGGGCTATGTGAGGCCTAGTATGACTCTGTGGGGAGCTCCAATTTTATTTATGAAGAAGAATGATCGAATTTTGCGATTGTGCATAGACTACCAAACTGGTAATACCTCAATCACAAATTGATCTTAGAAAATACTTAGCTCCCCAGAGCCGATCAAAAGATAAGAGAGCCAGATATTCTAGAGATTGTATTTAGGACTTGGTATGGACATTATGAGTTTTTGGTCTTGCCATTTGGATTGATGAATGCTTCAGCTACTTTCCTAGATATGATGAACCAAATATTTAAGTCTTTTCTAGATCAGTTTGTTATCATGTTTACAAATGACATTTGGTGTACTCCACGAGTCCAGAGGAATGTAAGAGGCATCTTAGGTAAGTATTGCATAAGCTGTGAAAGAAGGAGCTTTATGTGAAGCTCTCAAAATATGAGTTTGACTTTAGAGTGTAGCTTTCTTAGGATACCTAATGTCTAAAGATGGAGTCTCGGTCGATCCTAATGAGTGCTTAAAACACTTAAATCTTTGTGTTTATTTCTTAGGATTTTTTAGAGTTTTTAGATTGTTTTAGTCAGTTTTTAGTTGTCTTTGTGTTATTTCTCGTTCATTATGTTTTATTCATTTTTATTGTTTTTGATTGACTTTTTGTGGTTTTAGGATCCTATTTAAGGACTTAAGGAGGATGATTGATCGATTGTGCAAAGGCATGGGCGAGATGGAGCTCACAAAGGCAAGAAGTCCCATTCTAATGAGTATGGCACGTGCCATAGGCATTGCTGGCATGCGCCATTGGAGAGGCAGAGCCACTCTGACGACAGCATTAGCGCACACCATAGGCGAGTGGTGCACGCCAGAGACAGATAGTGACAGAAGTTGGTCATCCTACTTGCTCTTCTTATTGGCAAACACTTGGGGGGCTAAGGCATGTAGATTTTATCTCCTTATGAGGGTGGTAGACATATTTGGGGGGCAAGGTGGATTAGTAGTTAGGATTTTTGTATTAAA
The DNA here is from genome assembly GCA_012979155.1 of Hypericum perforatum. NCBI lineage: Eukaryota > Viridiplantae > Streptophyta > Magnoliopsida > Malpighiales > Hypericaceae > Hypericum > Hypericum perforatum. The sequence continues at coordinate 164,607 of SOPF01027204.1, read as the reverse complement.
AACATTAAAACTTACTTTTACTATTGGTTTTTGGTTTTATAATGAGTATTTTGCCTAAGGATGAGAGGAGAGAAAAAATAAAGACTAAGCCACGAAATTGTAACCTCTCCTCTCTATCATGGACTTGAGAATGAGGAAGAAGAAAGCTTCATGACCATTGATAAGCTTTCTTCTCTTGTACTCTTCCTTTTGTGAATTAATGCTTAAGTATTTTTATGTCTATATTCTGTTTCTCTTTTATTATGTGTGAGTAGTTGATTCTGTGAGTTTGGTGTCTTGAAACCATACATGTAGCCACGGTTTAGAGGGTGAAAATCATGAGGAACATGTTCTAATTAACAAACTTAATGTTATGCTAAACTTTCTTGATCACCAAGCTTAGAACTTAGTTTAAACTTGAGACTGAAAGAAGATGGTTTAAATGGAAAGGTTAATTAGATGATTTGTTGGTTTGAGTTAAGAGAAATCTTTCTCATCAACTTATTGTCCATTGAGTGATGCATATAGTTGGTTCTTTGCTAAGTTTAGTTAGTTTTTGGGGTCGAAAGAACATCTTACCATTCTAAGCTTAGTTTAGGAACAATTTAGATAATTCTAGTTTGAAAGTGTAGATTTGCTACCTTCGAAACACTCGGACCATGTCACATACATAATAAACTCTCTGAACGTGTTGGTTACATTAGTTTTAAGTTCACCTTGCTCACTTTTTCTTATCAGTTGTTAAAATCAGATTGTTAGTTTTGTGTTTGAAGTTCATAGACTTTTAACTTGTTTAAATCATTAGATTTGAGTTGTAGAAGTTTGTTCATGTTACCAATCAACCAAACATCATAATGCACTCCTAGACAAGTTTAGAAGCTAAATATGTGGCCTAAAAACTCAATTCCTTGAGGATCGACATAATCGAACTTGCTCAGTGCTATTGCTGGTGATAGTGGCACGCACCATTATTCTTGAACGAAGAACATTGGTGCACGCTATAGGTAGTGGCACGCGCCAATATAGAACAAATGTTGGCCCACGTCAAATGCTTGTGTGGCGAGTAACTATTGGATACCATTGGCCTGTGCCAATAACATATGTGGCACGCGCCATGGGGGCTAGAATACTATAAACAAGACGCGAATCATCAGCACGCCTCAAATTGGATCAAGGATGCAACAGATCTCAAGAAAATGAAGGTTATGATAAGTTGGCCTTCTCTGAAAAATGTGATAGAGATACGTAGCTTTTTTGGTTTAGTGGGTTATTATTGATGGTTTATCTAAGGATTCTCTACTTTGGCCTTACCATTAACCCAGCTAACTAAGAAGAATGTAAAGTATGATTGGTCAGAAAAGTGTGAAGAAAGTTTCAAAGAATTAAAGGATTAATCAATGCATGCACCTATATTGGGATGTACTCTAATATAACACAAAAGTGTTATTGCTTATATTTCTAGATAGCTAAAGAAGCATGAAGGAATTATCCGGTGCATGATTTGGGATTAGCGACAGTTGTGTTTGCCTTGAAGATTTGGAGGTATTACCTATATGGTAAGAAGTTCAAGATCTTTACAGATCATAAGAGTCTCAAGTATATCTTTGAGCAACCAGATTTGAATTTGAGACAGAGAAGATGGATGAAGTTGCTTAAAGATTATGATTGCACCATCAACTATCATCTTGGAAAAGCTAATGTAGTAGTTGATGCATTAAGTCAAAAATTTGTAGTTCAACCAAAGTTTTTGGCTGAGATGCATATGAGACCCATCTTGTGAGGACAAGTTATAAAACTATAAGGAGAGGACCCATGAGTGATTGAGATGATGGGAAAAGTTGAACAAGGTGTGTTACCAAAGTTTCAACTTAATAATGGTGTATTGTATTATGGGTTTTGATTGGTTGTTCTAGATGTTGGAGATTTAAGAAGAGAGCTGTTGGCTTAAGCATACTAAACGGTGTATAGTATGAATTTAGGGTCTACAAAGATGTATCATGATTTGAGAGGAAACTATTAGTGAAAAGGTATAAAGAGAGACATTACAAATTTTGTCTCCAAGTGTCTAACATGTCAGCAAGTGAAAGTGAAACATTAGAGACCATCGGGATTACTGCAACCTTTGGAGATTTTAATGTGGAACTGAGAACGGACAATGATAAATCTATTAGTAGGACTTTTGACTACTCCTCAAGATTATAATTTAGTGTGGGTCATTGTAGATAGATTGACAAAGTTTGCATATTTTCTATCGATTAATATTACTTATGATATGAGTAGACTTGCTCAAATATTCATTGATGAGATTATTCGGCTTCATGGTACGCTACTATCAATTGTCTCCAACTATGGATGCAGTTTACATCATAATTTTGGAGGAAATTTTAGGAGGATATGGGAACTTGATTAGATTTAAGTATGGCCTTTCATCCTCAAACAGATCGTCAATTTGAGCAGGTTATCCAAATATTAGAGGATATGATGGAAACTTGCACCATTGATTTTAGAGGAAGTTTGGATCATTATTTGCCATTGATAGAGTTTGCATATAATAATAGTTATCAGTCAAGTATAAAGATGGCTCCGTACAAAGCATTGTACGAGAGAAAGTGCAAATCTCCGCTATGTTAGAATGTGGTTGGTGAGAAACAACTTTTTGCAAATGATTTGGTGAAAGAGTCAAATGAAAAGATTCAATTAATCTAACAGAGGTTGGAAATATCTTAAAGTAGGTAAAAGTCTTATTCGGATGAGCGATAAAAACACATTGAATTTGACATGGGATTGCACTTTTTCCTCAAAGTATCACCCATGAAGAGAACAATGAGATTCAGAAAAAGGGGAAAGCTCAGTCCTAGATACGTTGGTCCATTAAAGATTTTAGAAAGAGTTGGACTAGTTGCATATCGGTTGGCCTTTACTACTGACTTTGTTGCATGTTTATCTAGTTTTCATGTCTCCATGCTTAAGCGGTACTTGCATGATCCTACATATATTTTGGAGCCATAAGTGGTAGAGATCAATGGACATTTGATGTATCAGCATATTTCGATAAGGATTTTAGATCGTGAGGTTAGAAAGCATTGGAATAGAGATCTTCTGATAATCAATGTTGAGTAGGCTAATCGGTCATTGGCCAAAGCAACTTGGGAAATGGAGGAAGAGATGAAGACCAAGTTACCTCATCTTTTCGAATGACATATAAGTTGGTTCTTTTGTTAAGCAAATTCAGGAACTGAATTTTATAAAGAGGGGAGACTGTTATGACCCTAGGTCTGACCATCGACTTTTGATTTTTTTGTTTCAATTGATTTTAGAAACATATGACTTTTTCATGTGAAATGTCAATTTGATTGTGGTTGAGAAACTCTACACTTCTCTTTTTGGTGTATTAGGGTTGAGGGGAGAGGTTTGGGCCATTTGGTGACCAAAATGGCAAATTTTAGTTCTTTCTGGCAAATGCCAACCTTTGGTGGCTACTAAAATTCTTATAGGGGATTTTTCTCGAGTAAACTTTACGGACGCCAACTTTCTTGGCAGCCGCCAACCAATGCCAACCCTATACCCTTTACTTCAAAAATCCATAACTTCCTCATACAACCTCCAATTTAGGTAATTCCAATTTGAGTGGATTTATAACATTTAGAACTAAAATGTTAGTATTTTAATTTTGATATTTATGGGTTTATCAGATAGAATCATGGAAGAGTTTCAGGTGTTCAGTTATAGATAGGATATATGTGAGTATTAGAAGAATTTGCGAAATGGTGAGCAATATGGCTATTATGGATTAAAGCTTGATGTATATGGACTTATTAGAACCTAAGAGGGAGTTTTTAGTGACATTGGAAAGACTAAAAAAGCCAAGGATCAAAAGAGAAAAATGATGCCACTTGTTGTAGATAAACTTTCCATTTAAGGAAAATTTTGGTAAAAATATCTAAGGAGGCTTGTGAGTGGATTCATTTGTGCTTATCCATTTGAAAACAAAGGGAAAGAGAGAGAAAAGGAAGAAAAACATAGGAGAAGAAAGAGAAAGTGAGGTATTTGATATGGAGGATTGGTAAGTTGATTTTAGATTACAATTTATTAAAATGAAGTGACATCTAGTGATTACCTTGAAGTTGATGTAAGCATGGAAAGATTTGAGCAACTTTATGGATATGGATCACATATGGAAGTTGATGATAAGCTAAGCTTTAAGGATATGATTTCAGGACCTTTGAGTATATTTGGAGATTTCATTGTAAGAATCCAAAAATAAGGGCTTTATGATATTTTTCCCATTTTTCTTATGTTTGAGAGATTGTGTTTGATAGAGGGTTTATTCTATTGCTTAGTTGATCGCATTTTAGAATACGAATATCAAGGGACATGAAGCGAAGTACATGAACCCTTGTGGAGCAATTGCACTACTTTGGTGTAAGTGAGGGATATTATCTGTAACCTTTGTTTTAGCTAACTTTATATTTTAATTTGATGTATATACTTTGGTTTGATGTGTAATTATATTTGAATCCTTGATAAGAGTCTTTTGATATTCTTGGAAAGTTTGTAGATTTGGCAAATTATGTTTGTTTATGATACTTGTGATGTTTGGTTTAAATTTGCATACGTGACCAACTAGTCTTGGTCTGTATGATATTTGTGTGTCAATTTGCGAGATGTCAGATGATAAGGTCTACCTACAACCAACCGGGGATGTTGGCATATGTGCACATATTTTGAGGATACATTGGATTTGATACGATATGTTTGGTTGGCAAAGTTTGATATAACAGTGCTTTAAGATATGGTATCCTCATGTTGTGAGAAAGAGTGACCCATTCTAGACCTATCTGAAGTCCATCCATTTATATGGCATTCGCAACTCCAAATTTGGGTTAGTACGTGTCTATCTGTATATATAAAGTTGGGAAAAGTTTAACTTTGATACCTGTGGTTTGGCAAATTTTGTGTGATGATCTTATTGTCCTAAAACATGACTCATGATCTTGAGGTTGGTCAATTATTTTGCAACATAGCCTCGGGACAGATCCGAGCCAAAAAAACCCTCTGAACATAAAACTAAATATCATTTTCAATTCCATATTTTTCAATATTTTAAAGATCTCCTCTTCCTTCTTTTCTTCCTCCTCTTTAGTTTTAGGTTAGGGTTCCCTTCTCCACTTGGTTGATCCTTCCAGGGAAGCCTAATCTAAAGCTCTTACTCATTTCATCGGGGTCGAGGATATATTGGGAGGTCAAGGATATATGGGGAAGAAGAAGAAGAAGAGGAGGGAGAAGAAGAAGAGATGTGAGAGAAATGAGGAGGAAGAAGAGGAAAAAGAGGGTATTTTTAGAATATCTTTAGAAATAATGGGATTGAAAATGATATTTAGTTTTAGGTAGAAAGGATTTTTTTGGCTCGAATCTATCTCAAGGCTACGTCGCAAAATAATTGACCAACCTCAGGATCACGAGTTTTTTTTAAGACCACAAAATTATCACGCAAAATTTGCCAAACCACAAGTATCAAAGTTAAACTTTTCCTTATAAAGTTTGTTTGATTTGTGTGATACGTCATTTTGTCTTTGTTTGTATTTTCGGATATATGAACTTGTACAATCTAGTTATATGAAAAGTGCCAAAGTATGAATTACTTATCATGTGCTACTTATTAATTTATCATCATTTGGTCAACTGAAGGATATAATATGATGTATATGATTGGTTAGTTCAATATATGTTACTTTTAATATCTTTTTACTAAGTACTTCAAAGTACTTACTCCCTCTCTCCACAAGTAAAGAAGCTTAGGGAATCGGTTAATGTTTGGAGAGTATTTTGTCCATTCATCTATATATAACTCGTTATCTTTATCTCGGATTACTTTTGAAGTCTCAAAATAGTACCTTCTCTTGTAAATCTAGGTCACTCCATTGTACGTATTGTGGTCATGGATTTGTATGTTTCTAAATTAAGAATGATGAATATTGTAGCGTATATGTATATGTGTATATATATATATATATATATATATATATATATATATATTGTGCTTCCGCAATATGATTATGAGTATGTTCGAGGCTGGCAGCGATTCATCTAACCATGAAGGTGCATTTTTTCCAGTTATTTTCTTGGGCAAATTACTCCCTAGTCCCTCTAACTTATTCTAGAGATCATACCCTCTAACTTATTTTTCCAATGATACTATTGTTCCGTACCATTAAGAAGGAGGATTGAATCCTTTTGGGCGAAGAGACCCGTCTTAAGACGAAGGGGATCTTAATCGAATTCTCCTATCGAGTCCCTTCTTTCTCATAAATGATTTAGCCATCCCTATATTTTGAACAAATATTGGTCTCAGGTCCCTCGTTGACTTGTGTTCCCATTTTTTCATTTTTTGTCATATGAAATGACTATTTTATCCTTTACAAAAAGACAAAAATGAGATAAAATTTGTCATTTTGTGAAGGGTAAAATAGTCATTTCACATGAAAAAATTTAAAAAAATAGGGTGATTTGGTCGGTGAGGACCCTAAACATTTTTAAATAAAACAGAGATTGATTACTCATTTATGAGAAAGTAGGGACCCGATAGGAGAATTATATTAATTCTAGGGACTAGAGGGGAATTTGCCCTTTTTTCGTCGATGTTTTTTGTTCGTTGATGTTTTTTCCAACTTCTTTTTTTTGTTTTTTATTCGTTGGTGTTTTTATATGTTGCTAGTTTGAAGTCGTACATTACTGGTTTGAATTCCGATATTACTAGTTTGTAGTCTTATGTTATTGGTTTAAAGTCACATGTTACTAGTTTGCAATCATTGGTTACTAGTTAAAAACAAGTGCTACGTTACTGGTTTGCAATCATTGGTTACTGGTTTAAAGTCCTACGTTATTGGTTCAAAGTCCTACGTTACTGGTTTCAACTCTAACATTGCTGGTTTATAGTCTTATGTTATTGGTTTAAAGTCCTACGTTATTGGTTTGTAGTCTTTGGTTATAGGTTCAAAGTCTTATGTTACTAGTTTAAAGTCCTACATTACTGGTTTGAGCTCCGACATTACTTGTTCAAAGTCCTACGTAACTAGTTTGAACTCTAACATTACTAGTTTGAAGTTCTACGTGACTGGTTCAAAGTCCTATATTACTGGTTCAAAGTTATCGGTTGTTGTTTCAACGTCTCAAGTTATTGGTTCAAAGTCCTATGTTACTAGTTTTCTTTTTGATACTATGAATTGACTCTCATTTTTTTCATATTTTGTAATAGGTCTATAGCTGCATGTTTGTTCCGATGAAGATGAAATTCTTTTACGTAAAATTAATGATTTAAATTTAAATCAAGGTTTGATATTTGCTAGTTTATCATCTTGTTTTGTTGTTTTATCACCTTTGGTATTAGTTCTTTATTTTATAATATTAGTTTTTGTTTTCTATCGTTGGCTTAGGAAGCCTTGAAGAATTGGAAAATAAGGAGAATTGGGTTAATCTACAATTTTGAAAGGTGGAAGAAGTTCATGACTTTTATGAGATGTATTCAATTAGAAAGAGGTTTACAAAAAGGCGGAAAAACAAGGAGCTGAGACTAAGGAGGTGCATTATATCTGAATTCTTTGCAATAAGGAAGGATCTACTAATAAAGACGACAACCCAAAAAAGAAGAAAAGGAAGGAAAAGAAAGGACAGGATGCAACGCAAGGATTTTTTTCCACTATTCAACCGATAGAGTTATTTATTTCCTGGTAGAATGGATTATAGAGCATAACCATGAATTGGTTTCTAAGGATTTAACCTATTTACTTAAGGACAACAAGAAGATGAATGCATTTCATAAACAAATTGCCAAAATGCACAATGATGCGGGTATGAGGAATAAATCACCATACAAAGTTATAGTGAAAGCAGCTAGGGGATAGAGAACCTTGGGTTTCTTAAAATAGATTTGAAGAATTGGTTGGGAAGGCAACGATAAAGAGTAATGAAAAAAGGTGAAACAACAGCTTTGCAAAAATATTTCAGTGATGAGGCCTTTCGCAACCCATCATTTTACAACAAGGTCTAAGTCGACATTGATGAATAGATTACCAACATATTTTGGGTGGACGAGAAAATGTGGTTGGACTACCAACTATTTGGCGATGCAATTATCTTTGATACAAAACATCGGACTAACAAGGACTACCGACCATTAAGTAATTGATGTACCTTTCAAAATAGATTTGAAGAATTAGTTTAAAGTTTTATGTTAATAGTTTAAAGTAATTAGTTACTGGTTCAAAATCCTACGCTACTGATTTAAAATCCTACGCTACTGGTGTAAAGTCATTGGTTACTGGTTCAAAATCCTATGTTACTAGTTCAAAAGTTCTATATTACTAGTTCAAAATCCTACATTACTGGTCAATGTCATATGTTATTGGTTTGAATTCCTTGGTTACTGGTTCAAAATACCTATATTACTTATGTGAGATACTGGTTTGGGTTGTATGTGACACCAGTTGTTCTAATATCTTTGTAGGGTTGATGCAAGTACTTTTGTAGGATTCAACAACTACCGAGAGACCTACATATTTGGAGTAGCTCTAATATTTGACGAGAGCACTGAGTCTTTTGAATGTCTATTCAAGACATTCTTAAGCTACATGGATAATAAGGCCCTAAAAACAATATTTACAGACCAGGCACAAGAAATTACTAATGCAATAGAATCTGAATTACTAGGTAGCTACTCTTTTAGAACTATTTAATGATATCATACGACTTGATTAGTGATATCTAATTATTGGCTTTCTTTGTATTGTATATATATACCATGCTCTTTGTACGTGGCACATTTTGGAGAATGCAAAGAAAAGGCTCAGTCATCTTTATACGTGCCAAGTATCTGATGCATTTTGAAAATAATTTAAGATGTTTGTTATGCATCCTTGATCCGAGGTGTGTTGATGATTCGTGTGTTGTTTGTGACTTCTGACCCCCTATAGCGCGCGCCACTCGTGTCATTGGCACGCGCTAATTGTGTTAAATAGAGCTCACCGTGTGAGCTTATGCTTTGGCCCAACTCTTGGCGCTACTGGCGTGCGCCAATCACCTATGGCGTGCGCCAATGTTCTTTAGCCAAGAACAATGGCGCACGCCAATCACCTCTGGCGTGTGCCACACCTCACCAGCGATAGCACTGGGCAAGTCCGGTTATGTCGATCTTCAGGGAATTGAGTTTCTAGGCCTCGTACTTGGTTTCTAAACTTGTCTAGGAGTATGCTATAATGATTGGTTGATTGGTAACACGAATAAATCTCTACAATTTAAATCTAAAGATTTAAGCAAGTGAAAAGTCTATGAACTTCAAACACAAAACTAATAATCTGATTTAACAAATTTAAACAATAGTGAGTAAGGTACCTATGAAACCAAAGAAACCAAAAGATTTAGGGGGTTTAATAGGCATGTGTTATGGTCCAAGTGTTTCGTAAGCAATCAATCTACACTCTCGCGCTAGATTGATCTAAATAAGCTCTTAGTTAGACTTAGAATGACAAGATGTTCTCTCGACCCCACTAGCCAAACAAGATCCAACCAAGAACTTACTGTGAGCATCTCTCAAAGGACAATTAAGCACCAAGGAAGATCTCTCTCTCACAAGGAAACTAATCATCTAGCTAATCTTTCCATTAACCCTATCTCCTTTCGGTCTCAAGGATTAACTAAGTTCATAGTCAAGGTTACTCACAAAGATTTTATAGCCAATTAATCTAAACCAATGCATGGTTGCAATGACTTTGTCAAAACCAAAGTTGGTTGTGTCAAAATCAAACTTACTTGGCCACTAGACTCTTGTCGAAACTAAAGCATGGTTACTAAGACTAATGATGATCATAATCTAGTGAAACCATGATTAAGTCTTAAGTTCATTAACTAAAACATAATGCTATTCGTTTTAACTCCTTAAAACAATTGATTACATGTTAGTTTGAAGGCACCCAACCCACAAAATTAACTACTCACACATATTTACGAAGAACATAAACATAAACAAGAACATACTTGAGCATAAATATAAACAAAAGGAAGAGTTAAGGAGAAGGAAGCTTATGGATGTTCTTGAAGCTCTCATCCTTCTCCCTCATGTTCTTCACCAGAGAAGATTACATTTTCGTAGGGAAGATGGATGATATAAGGTTTGTAGTCGGCTTCCTCATCTAAGATCAAGAAAAGGATCGGCTCAAATGGTGAAAACAATGGATATTTAAAGGGATTTTGTCTCTAAGGCTCTAGGCTCAAATGTCAAAGAATGCCCCCATCTTTTCACTAACTCCCACACAACCTAGACTACGATAAGTAATAGTAAGATACCTTGATCAACTGACACAGTATGCACCTCATGAAAAATATAGAGACAGGTGTCTCTTCCTTTGGCTCAAATACTCACAAGGTTCACTCATCATCCCTCTAGTCTAGTCTACATAATGAGACCACTAGTCTAAATAACAGAGTATGAGGTTTCTACCAATTCCTAGGCTTTGTGCTTAAATTAAGTCCCTAACTAAGAATGCGATAATATTCTAACATAAGTTAAAACATTTTGAGGGGGGTCAAATTTTTGAAAAATTCATACCAAGTCTAAACCTACACAGCCTAGACACTCTTAAACAACCTAATAAAGGAAGATTCCTAGAAGGAACCCTCCCCCACACTTGAATGACATATTGTCCTCAAGGTATCTAAAATACTAATAAACACCTAATCACAAAAAGAAAAATAAAGCTGAGATTGTTTTATCTCGATGATCTAATACGTTAAGAAGTAGCAATGAGCTCAAAATGGGAACACACTTCCGTACCAAATCACCAAAGATATGAATAAACTTATCTCAATATACATAAAACAAAGATAAGAAAACAAACACAAAAGTAAATAGATAAGTACAATATCATACAAAGTCACATCTATAAACTAAAGAACAAAATTGAAAGGCATAACACATATAAAAGAACAGAAAACAGAAAAATATTAAAAATAATGAAATAAAAGAAAGAAAAAGGAACTCCCTGTCACTCGTCTGGTAATGGTCTCGGCTAGATCTTGATGGCATAGGAGTCCATTGACGCTTACTCCTCTCCGTTCAGCAAATCCAACTAGTTCTTTTAGCTTCTGACATCATGCATAAACTTAGTGTGTTGGGTAGCGTGTCATGGAAGTTCGGTAAGCTCGGGCTAGTGTGGGTTTTCAGTTTTGGGTGCGAGAGGATTTGAAATTGTGACCTAAAATTTGGCTCTCACCCTTTTATTCTGCCCTGTTCTAACCTAAGTGGCATACGCCAGGTCCGACTGGCATACACCATTTGTTCGTGAATGACATGATTTTAGTATGCCATCTATATACGGTGTATTATACATATACAATATATATAAAAACTACACACTTATAATATAAACTCACATATAATACAATCTAAGCTAATTTTTTATGTGTTTTCTATTTTTTAAATTTTTTTGGTTTTTATGTACGCTGTGTTCCTGGAAAGCTTGAAAACCAAACGCCCCATTCTGATGGGTCACAGGTGCAACTTTGACTTTCACAAATCACACAACTCACTAATGGCATTCCATGATGAACTACCTTTCCTTGCGACCCTTTTGGCTCTAAGCCTAGTCGAGTCACCAAATAGTACCACGGTATTCACATTTTGCTAGTTAGTGCTATTTTTGCTATATTCACCTTCATGTTCTAACTTCCTACTCCTAGGCACTCATCAATGTAAATTATTGAGCACAACAATCGTATAGGAGTAACTTTTTATCCCTTATCAATCGTAAAAATGTAGAAATATGCCAATCAACTAAAGATTCAATAGCACTCATGTTTATCGTGAGATTGAGAGGTGTTTTATCCTCACCCAAAACTAACGAGTCCCAACCAAGAGTGGGTGGTTGTTCAACATTATGGTCAGGTATTTTACCAATTAACAAATCCAAGATTAAAGGTTTAGCAAACCTTCTTGGATCTTGAAGTCGAGGGTGAATATTATGGCGGATGACACTAGACTCTTCTGTAGACATAGCTTCTTCTTTTTGCTCCAAATCTTTAATATTTGCCAAATCCTTGGTTGAGCTAAAGTTATGCGAAAAGCAATGAGCACTAGTCATAGGTTTGTCAACCTCCATTTTTGTGCTCTTTAAAAACCCTATCTCTTCTTTCTGTTCCTCCTTTTCCTCATTATTTTCATCATCTGTTGGAAGTACGTTGGTATGAGTACATAAACGCGTAGGGGTTTCTTTGTACCAATCCTCTATTTCAAAATCCCACAAACGAGCCTTATTCTCTAAACTAGATACAGCTTCTAAGAATGGCATTGGATAGATGTATGATAGTTGAGGAACATATGACCATTCCTCAACTTCCAAGTCCATTTGCATATTGCCATCCTCAACATGCACCTCATTGTCTTCCCAAAAATGATGGACTAGTTCAGATGGTTTAAATGAGATAGCATCTTTTGCATATGCATTGAAGCAAATATCATCTGAGTGAGTTTGCCTTCTCTCAAAAGTTTGAAGTGAGGCAGTCATCTTCTCAAAATCTTTGAGCTTAAATTCAATATTTTACATCATCTTCTCCATTCTTGCTTCCATTAAGTCCACTTTATCATTTAGGGAATCAGACTTTAATGGTTGTACTTCTTCTTTGCACCATGAGGTGTACTAATGGTTGTACTAATGGTGTCATGTTGCCCCTCATTGTTAAGCGTAAAATTCTCATGATCTGAGGAGGCTCCATGGGGGGTGTCGAACCAATATTCTTCACATTGACTTTTGTTATGTCCTAACCATCCGCACCATTTGCAAGTCCAAAGCTGAGCTTTGTTGAGTTCGAGTTCTTTTTGATTTGCTTCTACCCGTTTACGTGTATCCTCAACTTTATCTTCTAAAAATGAACTTTCCATTCCTTGGTACCAATGATAACCAAAGGAATCCATCTTAACAATCTAACTAAACAAAAACTACTAAAAAATGAAAATGAAAATAAAAATCATAATCCAAGTTCTTAAACCAAATTGAGTGTCTATAACTCAACTCCCTAGCAACAGCACCAATTTGTTATGCGTCCTTGATCAGAGGCATGCTGATGATTCGTATGTTGTTTGTGGCTTCTGGCCCCCTATGGAGAGCGCCAAGTGGCACACGCCAATTGAGTCAAATAGAACTCACCACGCAAGCTCATGCTTTGGCCCAACTCTGGGTGGCGTGCACCAATCACCTATGGCATGCGCCAATGTTCTTCAGCAAAAAACAATAGCGCGCACAATTCAGCTCTAGCGTGTGCCACACTTCACCAGCAATAGCACTATGCAAGTTCGGTTATGTCGATCCTCAGGGAATTGAGTTTCTAGGCCTCGTACTTGGTTTCTAAACTTGTCTAGGAGTATGCTATAATGATTGGTTGATTGGTAACACGAATAAATCTCTACAATTTAAATCTAAAGATTTAAGCAAGTGAAAAGTCTATGAACTTCAAACACAAAACTAATAATCTGATTTAACAAATTTAAACAATAGTGAGTAAGGTACCTACGAAACCAAAGAAATCAAAAGATTTAGGGGGTTTATTAGGTATGTGTTATGGTCCGAGTGTTTTGTAAGCAATCAATTTACACTCTCGCGCTAGATTGATCTAAATAGGCTCTTAGCTAGACTTAGAATGACTAGATGTTCTCTCGACCCCACTAGCCAAACAAGATCTAACCAAGAACCTACTATGAGCATCACTCAAAGGACAATTAAGCACCAAGGAAGATTTCTCTCTCACAAGGAAACTAATCATCTAGCTAATCTTTCCATTAACCCTATCTCCTTTCGGTCTCAAGGATTAACTAAGTTCATAGTCAAGGTTACTCACAAAGATTTTATCATAGCCAATTAATCTAAACCAATGCATGGTTGCTATGACTTTGTCAAAACCAAAGTTGGTTGTATCAAAATCGAACTTACTTGGCCACTAGACTCTTGTCGAAACCAAAGCATGGTTACTAAGACTAATGATGATCATAATTGTTCGGGTCCTCTCAGACGAGAGGGTCTGCTCTTATCCTTATAAGTTTTCTGCTATTTTTCTAGACGACAGGTCGTCTGCCTAGACAACTTGGCATACGCCAACAATTCTTGGCGTGCGCCAGGTTTAACAATTTAGAAAAGTTGGAGTACGCCAACTCTTCAGGCGTGAGAATTTATGCCTCGGATGGCCAAAGTTGACGTACGCCACCAATTTCCGGCGTGCGCCAACATAGCAGTTATTTAAGCAGAGTTGCACAAATGAGTAAGTAAGGGAAAATCGTCCCACAAGGACTGAGTTTAAAGCTTCAACTTGGTCTAGTAACTTGACTAAGATCAATTTATGAAGTGGTTTGATTTAAACACTCGTTCTAAGCCAGATTACAAATCTAACAAATTATGAACTTAGCTACTTTGAAGGTTTTCAAAACAGATTTTTAACAACTTAATAAGCACAAATGAGCAAGGTGAACTTAAAACCAATATAATCAACATGGTCCAAGTGTTTCAAAAACAACCAAACTACACTCTCGTGCTAGAATGGTCTAAATTGCTTCTTTACTATGCTTAGAATGGTTAGATGTTCTCTCGACCCCAAAAACCAACTAAGCACAGCAAAGAACTAACTATATGTATCACTTTAAGGACAATAAATCATTGAGTAAGAGTATTAGCAACTCGAACCAGCAACTTATCTAACTAATATTTCCATTTAAACCATCTCCTCTCGACTTCAAGTTTAAACTAACTTCTAACCTTAGTGATGAAGCAAGTTTAGCATGGCATTAGGTTTGTTAGTTTGACATGTTCATATGAATTTTAACCCTCTAAACCGTGACTACATCATGGCTTCAAGTCACCAAACTCACGGATTATCTACTCACACATGCTTGCAAGGAACAATATAATCAAAAACATGAACATACTTAGCATTAATTAACAAAATGAAGAGTACAAGAGAAGAAAGCTTTACAAGGTGATCCTCAGCTTTCTTCCTCACGTTCCTCACAGAAAGGATGACCCAAAATTCGTGCTACACACCTCTCTCTCACACACTTGTCTCTCCTACACTAATGCACTTAATTAACATAAAACAAAAGTCAAAAGTCAAAACAAATATAAACTAACATAATATCCTAACTACTATCCACCAATCCTCCACAATGGTCTGCCAAGGTCACAAGAAGGCCAAAATTCCCGAGTGCATGGCCCCCTCCAGTGTTTTCCACTCAAAGAGGCAAGTGGCAGCTCTGTCACTGTCTGGTCTGGCATGCGCCAACTGTGCCTGGCATGTGCCAGATCCTCAGGTGCTCAGTCGTTCGCATCTGGTCATTCTTGCTCGTGGTCGTTTGCTTCTGGTGCATTTCTGGCGTACGCCAACTTCCTCTAGTGTGCGCCAGGTCCTCAGCTTTGCTCTTCTCGCCTTCGCATCTTTCCTCTTGTCCATGCATCTGCTTGTCTAGCTTGGTCATCATCCATTTCCTTGAATTAGCTCCTACAAACCATAAAACATAATGAGAAACAAAATACACAACTAAAAACATGAAATAAAGAAAACTAAGACAAAGATAACTAAAACTAAAATAAAACAACCTAAAATACTAAAAACAAACTAGAAAATGGACACAAGTAATGAGTGTTTTAAACACTCATCACACCCCCACACTTGAATCTTTGCTTGTCCCCAAGCAAGAATCAAATGCGGATAATAACAAAATAGAAATCACAAAAACACACACAAACACAAAACGAGGTAAAGACTTGGCACAACTCGATCAAAACTTAACTTCCCTACAAAACATCAACTTATATTAAAATCTCATCATAAACCTAGTTAGTTCATCAATTACAAAACACAAAGCACTACAAACTAGTAGACACCTCGACACTCTATTGTTTAAACAAGTGTTAACTCTACGTAAAAGACACTAGAAGGTTAAACTCTCGAGGATAGTAAAGTGTATCACTCATAAAATATGTATGGTCAACTTCCTATCACTCGCATACTGGTCAATATCTCAAAGCATCCTATGTCCTACTTAGCGCTATCTAAAAGTTGCAATGGTTGTCAATGATCGGGGGCTTTTTCATTGGGTTGTAATGGGGCTGAAGGTTAGGATGAGGTAAAAATATATGGAAAGTGGCTAAACCACCCAATCCGAGGACTCCATACATGAACTAAGCAGCCTCTCACCTAATCTAAAACATCCTCACCAAGTATAATAAATGTACACTCCCCAATATCCCAATATACTAAGACCTAGAAGTTCAAGTTTTTCCTAAACTTATGCTTATTCAGCTTCACATTCTTTTTCTTTTCTTTTCCTTTTCTTTTTCACTTCTCTTTTCTTTTCTTTTTCTTTTCTTTTTTTTCTTTTCTTTTTCTTACATTCAACACACTATAACTCGTGCACGTGTCTAGGCAAAACTCGGCTTCTCAACATGGTCATAAACTATAAAAATCCTAAAATATACCCCAAATCGGTTTCAGATACTGACTACTCATAATACAAACATTCCTAACAAGCGCAAACTATAAGTCCTCGAATCGGATGATCAAAAGTAGGGATGATGATAGATAATAGGCTCAAAGTTGGCTTGTAATCGGCTTCCTCATCTAAGATCAAGAAAAGGTTAGGCTCGAAAGGTTTAATGCAATTGATAATAAGAGATTTTGGCTCTAAGGCTCTAGGCTCAAATATCAAAGAATGCCCCGTCATCTCACTAACTTCCACACAACTAAGACTATGATAAGTACTAGTAGGATGCCTCGATTAACTAACATTAGTATGCACCTCATGAAAAATAGAGACTGGTGTCTCATCCGTCAGCTAAAATCCTCACAAGGTACACCCAAAAATGCTCTAGTCTAGTCTACATAGTGAAACTACTTGTTTAAACAACCAAGTATGAGGTTCCTACCAATTCCTAGGCTTTGTGCTCGAATTAAATTCCTAACTAAGAGTTTGATAAAATTTTAACACAAGTTTAAAAATTTTTAGGGGGGTCAAATTTTTGATAAATTCATGCCAAGTCTTAACCTACACGTCCTAGATAAACTAAACATCCAAAAAAGAAAGATTCCTGGAAGGAACCCTCCCCCACACTTGAATGACACATTGTCCTCAAGGTGTCTAATACACGCATACAAAATCACAAATATCACACAAAAATAAAAACACAAACATGCAAGAAATCAAAAGCAAAGAAAAGCAAACAAACATACTTAACAAAAAATCTAACACACAAAAGAGCAAACAAAAATAAAAATAAAAATAAAAAAATAAATAAAGTAAAATAAATAAAAAGACTAAGGAAGTAGGAGCTCCCTGTCAATCCCGTGCTGGAGGCTACGGTGGAGACTGTGATGAAAACGTGAAACCAGCGCTGAAGTTCTCAGTCCATTGTCGCATCCAAGCCGCTTGCTCCCTCTGCTACTCCATGAATGCTCACTGCTCGGCGTAGAACGCGTGCTGCTCCTCTATCTGAATTCGCTGGTGCTCCTTAATGCGAGCAGTCGATGACATCACATGCTGAAGCTAGACGCTATAGCCCTGAAGCTAATCTTCATAGCCCTGCAACTGCAATTGCATCACAGAAAACTAATCACGAAGATCTACCTGTGGGCGTGGAGACTGATGGCTGGTGCTAGCCTCGTCATGATGCTCCTCCTCTGGGTCCTGCGCCTGAGGGATCTGTTGTTGTACCGGCGGTGGAAGGCCCAATCTGGTAAGGGTAGCTAGGACCGCCTGGTGCTCCTCCCACGGCTTATACTGCACTATCTCCTCTCCATCTCTTGTCATTGTCCTCTTGATCAGCTTGCTGTAGTTGAGCTTGTCGATGTCAAGATCCACCAGCTCCACATATGACCCTGTGTACTCTGAAAATCTCACAGGAAAATGGTGACATGCAATGCGAGAAATGATATAACCTAGGTATAGATGCCTAGGTTCCTTATCGCTAATCGAATGTGCAAAGAAGTCAACCACCATGGCATAAGTGCTAAACCTGACATTGTGGCGGAGGCAGTCGATGGCATATAGTTGAGATCGGAACACTTTAGACTCTTTCCATTGACCACAGAAGGTCAGAGTCATAAAGTGATGGAGGATACCTAAGTACGGTTCTCTAATCAAAGCATTAGGCACCCTCCCTGACTCGTATCGAGCAAAACTAGTAATCTCATGCCAAGCCTGATGGGCTAAACTAGTAGGGCTAAAATCTAAAGCTCCACCACCACTTGTAAGTTCAAAGAGGTCAACAAATTCAGCTTCATCGATCTCAAAATCAGTATCAAATACTCGTGCAGTAAATGAACGCCTATTCGCCTTAACCTGTAGAGTGCAGTAGAACTCCAATGCTAACTCCTGTCTAGCCAATATTGTTCTATCCTTGAAGTACCCCCATCCCATCTTATCAAATGCCTCATCCAACTCATCAGCTACCCCTAAAATTCTCATCTAATTCCAATTAATCTTAAAATGACCAACAGTAGTGAGTCGAGAAAATCTTTGATACCTCTCTCCCTCCCAATCGTTCAAGATTGCAAAGGGAGCGTTGTAGTAGTGGCGGATGTCTCTGGGTCAATCTGATGAAGAATCTGACCCTCATGGTGTAGGAGTCCGCATGTGCTTCCCTATATTCCTCCTAATGATCCGGCTTGACTCTTCAGCACCTGACATTATTGATCGTGTTTTCAGACTTGGGTAATGCGGGCAAAGTATGCAGGATGCTTGGGCAAGAGTAGATCTGGGTTTCGGATTTGAGAATTCTGGTGGATGGTGAATTGTGACCAAATATTGGCTACTGCCGAATATATACCCCCATTCTGACTTAGTTGGCGTATGCCAGTCTGGCGTACGCCAGGTTTGCTATTTTCCTATTTCTGGCGCACGCCACCAATTTCTGGCGCGCGCCAGGTCTTCTAGTTGTGCATAATTGGCGTGCGCCAATTATTGCTGGCGTGCGCTAGTCAGTGAATTTTTGATGAAAATAGCTTTTGCCATTTACATTCTACCTATGCCAACTAACTAACAAACACTTAAACTAACAAATTGCGATAACAACACACAAATGTACATCTAAACTAATTTTTTTGTGTTTTTCTCTTTTTTAATTTTTTTGGCTTTTATGTGCGCTGCGTTCCTGGAAAGCTTGAAAACCAGACGCCCCATTCTGATGGGTCATTCCTTGACGGATTGTCAATTATTGTGACTTTTTTGGCAGGAAGCTTAAAGAGGTTACAACATAATAGCACGGTCGCTCGATTGGCGTATAGTACTATCTCTGTTGCAATTATCGTCAAAGGTGCAACTTCACTATCCGCCGCTCACACAGCTCCTCAATTGTGTACCAAGATGAACTTCTTGGTCTCGCAACCCTTTCAGCACGAAGCTTAATAGGGTCTTGACGCAATAGGATAGTTCTCTCGGTTTGTAAAATTGTAGTATGTTTGCTGCAAACACCGTCGTGCTCCAACTTCCCACACTTATGACAGAACCCAAATCTTGCCATCCTTCTTCTATATGCACACTTAGAGGTTCCTCTCGAATGTCTCTCTAAATTCTCTTTGCATCTCTCTAGTCTCAATGTCTCTTTTGCTTGCTTCAGAATGACGAGACATATGTCCATGGGGATTTTCTTTGAGATTAATAATCTAAGCAACAATATATACTTGACACAAAACATCCTGTTCTTTATCCTCTAATAGGTAAACGAGAACGGAATCCTAAAAACAATTATGATATAATTATATACATTAAAATGCTAATTTAGAGTCGTCAGCTTGACTCTATTTGTGTTCATGCATTGGACGACATATTAACCAATTGCATTTCTGCAATTTGGTTAATGATGTCTGCTCCAAGGTAGATTTTGCACCTTTGGCCGTTAACTCTAAATACCTCTCCCTTAGTACTTTGTAAATCAAGTGCCCCAAAAGGGAACACCTTAATAATCGTGTAAGGTCCGCTCCATTTAGATTTGAGCATCCCAGGGAAGTGTTTAAATCTAGAGTTGAAAAGAAGAACATGTTGACCCTCTTTAAAATCTTTTCTGGCAATATGGGCGTCATGTCTCTTTTTTGTCTTTTCCTTATAGAGTCTTGAGCTTTCGAATGCAAGATCTCGAATTTCTTCCAACTCATAGAGTTGGAGAATTCTTTGTTCTCCCACCTTTTTGTAATCGTAGTTAAGGGTCTTGATGGCCCAAAATGCACGATGCTCAAGTTCCACAGGAAGATGGCATGCTTTGCCATAAACTATCCTGTAAGGCGACATTCCTATTGAAGTTTTAAATGCCGTTTGATATGCCCATAAGGCATCATCGAGCTTATTTGACCAATCTTTCCTAGCCGATCCAACCATTTTTTCCAAAATCTTTTTTAGCTCTCGATTTGAAAGCTCCACCTGTCCGCTTGTTTGGGGATGATAAGGTGTTGCCACCTTATGAGTTACCCCATATATTTTAAGTAGGACTTCGAATGGTTTATTGTAGAAATGTGATCCACCATCACTAATTATTGCTCGTGGCACTCCAAATCTCGAGAAGAGTTTTTTAAGATCTAGGATAACAACTCTGGCGTCATTTGCAGGCGATGCCAAAGCTTCTACCCACTTTGAAACGTAGTCAACTCTAACCAAAATGTATTTGTTGCCATACGATGTGGGAAAAGGTCCCATAAAGTCCAACCCCCATACGTCAAAGAGCTGAACCTCTAAAATACTAGATAATGGCATCTCATTCCTTTTTGAGATGTTACCCGTTCTCTGGCAGCGATCACATTTTTCCACATAGGTACGTGCATCTCTAAATATGTAAGGCCATCAAATACCCTTGCTGCAGTCCTTGTTGCTCCATAATGACCTGAGTAAGTAGTATTATGACATTACTCTAAAACATTAGCTATTTCCCAATCAGCAATGCATCATCGAAGCACCCCATCATTATATCTCTTAAAGAGACACGGATCATCCCAAACAAACAATTTAGCATCCCTTAGGAATTTCTTCCTTTGAGGATAACTCAGGCCTGCAGGAATAATTTCTCCAACTAAAAAGTTGGCAAAATCTGCATACCAGGGTGCTTCCACTCTACTTATTGTCATCAGAGTTTCATCAGGAAGCTCTTCCTGTATCTTACCATTTTTTTCCATCCCGTCACTTTTCTCTAACCGAGAGAGATGATTTGCGACAATATTTTCAGCTCCTTTCTTATCTTTGATTGATAAATCAAATTCTTGAAGTAACAAAATCTAGTGCATCAAGCGAGGTTTAACATCTTGCTTTGAGAATAAATACTTCAAAGCAGCATGGTCAATAGAGACTATAACTTTTGAACCAAGCAAGTATGCTCTGAATTTATCACAAGCGTAGACGACCGCAAGTAACTCTTTCTCTATGGTTGTATAATTTAGTTGTGCTCCTGCCAATACTTTACTAGAATAGTAGATGACATGTAACTTCCCCTCTTTCTTCTGTCCAAGCACACAACCCAAAGCTAGGTCACTTGCGTCACATATTAGCTCAAATGGAAGTTTTCAATCCGACAATGAAATAACCGGAGCTGTTACTAAAGCTTTCTTTAAGGCATCAAATGCCTTCTGACATTGCTCGTCAAAATTAAAGGACACGTCCTTCACTAACAAGTTTGTGATAGGCTTGGCAATTAGAGAGAAGTTCTTGATGAATCTTCTATAAAAGCATGCATGACCCAGAAAGGCTCTAATTCCTTTAACTGTGGTTTGTGCAATCATCTTCTCTATCGCGTCTATCTTAGCTCTGTCCACTTCCATTCCAACTTTAGAAATCTTGTGCTCAAGAACTATTCCTTCGTCTACCATAAAATGGCACTTTTCCCAGTTGAGCACAAGATTCTTTTCCTCACATCTTTCCAGTACCTTATCAAGATTTTCCAGACAATGATCAAATGAATTTCCAAATACAGAGAAGTCATCCATAAAAATTTCCATAATCTTCTCATTCATCTCCCAAAAGATGGACTCTATACAACGTTGGAATGTTGCTGGGGCACAACTTAATCCAAAAGGCATTCTGCGATAAGCAAAAATACCAAAGGGACAGGTGAAATATGTCTTCTCTTGATCTCTGGGGTATATCGCTATTTGGTTGTACCTTGAGTACCCATCCAAAAAGCAATAGTAAGAATACCCTGCTATCCTTTCCAACATTTGATCAATAAATGGAAAAGGGAAATGATCCTTTCGTATGGCATCATTCAATTTTATGTAGTCAACACATACCCTCCAACCGGTCACAGTACGTGTTGGAATTAGTTCCCCCTCATCATTGATTACTACTGTCATTCTCCCTTTCTTGGGGACACAATGGATTGGGCTAACCCACTCACTATCCGAAATTGGATAAATAATTCCAGCTTCTAGAAGCTTGATCAC
The DNA here is from genome assembly GCA_012979155.1 of Hypericum perforatum. Classification (NCBI taxonomy): domain Eukaryota; kingdom Viridiplantae; phylum Streptophyta; class Magnoliopsida; order Malpighiales; family Hypericaceae; genus Hypericum; species Hypericum perforatum. The sequence goes on along the minus strand of SOPF01027204.1, from coordinate 142,182 downwards.
CTCCTTCTTCACAACCTCCTTCATGTTTGGATTAAGTCTCCTTTGTCGGTCTACCCTCGACCTTGCTCCATCCTCTATGTGAATATGGTGCATCATAATTTTTGGGCTTATCCTCTTGATGTCTGAGATTTGCCAAGCAATTGCCTTAATCCATTTGTTCACAATTGCGAGCACTTTGTTCTCTTCATCCTTAGAGAGCTTGTTCGAGAGTATAATTGGTAACCTCCCTCCATCTATTAAGAATGCATACCTTAGATGCGATGGTAGCTCTTTCAACTCCAAGGATGGAGCTTTCACAATTGAGGGTGGAGTTCGATATTTCAGATGAATTTCCAATTCCTCAAGTAAATTTTTCCTTTCGACTTCCTCCTTAACTTCTTCCACAATTTCCTCCTCTTCTTCTTGTTGTCCTTTTTCCTCTATTCCCGAAATATTTTCCTTACAGCACTCGAGAATACATTCATCAACAACATCGATTTTCATGCACATCCCCTCCTAATCAAGAGGATGGCGCATCACACTTGTCATGTTATACTCAACCTTCTCATCTCCAATTCAGAGAACTAATTTACCATTATGCACATCTACCAATGCATGTGCTGTGTTGAGGAAGGGTCTGCCAAAAATTAGTGGACAATTCTTGTCCTCAGAAAAATCCAGAACCACAAAGTCAACTGGAAAGATGAACTTGTCGATCTTTACCAGGGCATCCTCAACCACACCAAATGGTTTCTTTATAGTTTGGTCTACCAACTGGAGTAACATAGAAGTTGGCTTAACTTCACACAGTCCTAGTTGTCGAAATGTCGATAAAGGCATCAAGTTAATACTTGCACCTAAATCACATAAACACTTTGGAAACTCAGTGTCACCAATAAAACTAGGAATAGTGAAACTCCCAGGATCTTGAAGCTTAGTAGGATTATTTTTCAAGATTAAAGAGCTACAATCTACTGTGAGGGTGACTGTCTCTTTATCTTCCCACTTCCTCTTCTTCATGACGAGTTCCTTTAGAAATTTGGCATAGTGTGGAACTTGATCTAGCATCTCAAGAAAAGAGACACTAATGTGTACATCCTTCATCTTCTCTATAAAACGGAGAAATTTCTCATCCATTCTCGACTTTCTCTTTACCCTCTGAGGATAAGGTAGAATGGGAATCATTGGTGGTGGTGATACGTAAACTTCTTCTTCCTCTGCATCTTCATTTTACTGAACTTTCTCATACGACACTTCTTCAACTTTCTCTTCCATAATATTTTCAACCTTATCTTGGTCAGAGTTCACTACTTCACTTTCCTTAGCCTTCTCATTAACTGTTTGAGAAGCTAATTCTTTACCGCTTCTTAAAGAGATAGCGTTAACGTGACCATGAGGATTTTATTCGGTAGAACTGGGGAGTGAACCTGAAGCTCTTTGGAAATTTGCCTTTGTAATTTCCCCAAGTTGTATTTACATGCTGCGCACGGCAGTTGATTGCCCCCTAAGGAATTGTTCCAAATTGCTTTGCCTTGCTTCTTGGCTTGCCAAGGCTTTCAGTATTTCACTTTGGTTAGTGGATGATTATCTAGTTTGCTAGATGAATTTCTCTACCTTGTCAAATCTTTCCTCTAGGGCCCCCATCCTTTCTCCCAAAAACCCACATGGTTGAAAACCAGGTGATGGTCCTTGTTGTGGTACTCGTAACGGTAGTCCTTTATCAGGAACAATTGCCATATTATCATCATTGCTCCTGTCTTTCCATGAAAAGTTTGGATGATTCCTCCATCCAGGATTGTATGTTGATGAATATGGATTGTTCCCCATTCGGTTTCCTCCTTGTCCTTGACCACTAACAAAGTTGATTGGCTTAGTATGTTGGTTCATCATGGCAAATTGACCCATATCATGGCTAATGTTACCACATACTTCACAATTTTGTTGAATAGCGACAGCATCAATTTTGTTTAAGGTCAAATCTTGTAACTGTTTTGCCATTAAGTCTAACTGAGCTTGAAATGATGAGGAAGCATCAAGTTCAATCATTCCTCTCTTCTCGCTTCGCTCAGTTAATTCTCTCAGCTCTCTGACAGGTTGTTTCTTCCTTTCATTTGTGATTATCCTATTTATTACAACCAATTCTTCCAGAATATGGTAGGCTTCATCTCTTTCCTTCCTTAGAAAATTCCCATTGGAGGTAGTATTAACAGTCCCCATTGTAGTAGGTGAAAGGCTAAAATAAAAGGTTTTGAGCAAAGACTCCTCAGATAAACCATGATGAGGGCAACTCCTTTGCAATTCCTTAAATCTCTCCCATGTTTCACTAAACGAGTCACCTTCTTATTGTTTGAAATTGGTTATCTCCTTAACGAGCTTGCTTGTCTTCGAATATGGGAAATACTTATCCAGAAAAGCATTTGCCAGTTCCTCCCATGTGGTTATTGGAGAACCTTTAAGTTGCTTGTATCACAATTTAGCCTTGTCCCTAAGCATGTATGGAAACATTTGTATCTTAACAGTATCATCAGATACTCCAGGATACTTAAAATTATCAGCTAATTCCATGAAATTTCCAAGATGGTCATTTGCGTCCTCGTTAGGTAGTCCATAGAACTGACTTGATGCTTAAAGCATATGAATCACTGCCGGCTTGATTTCGAAGTGATTAGCTTCAATAGCTGGCTGTTGGATTCCAGTTTTTGCTCCTTTAAAAGTCGGTCTTCCATGGTCCATTAAAGATCTTTTAGGAGCTTGAACTTCAGCTCCTTGTCCTTCTTGTCCTTGATCCATCCTTGATTTCTCCCTTTTCTTCTTGCGCAATGACCTTTCTAATCGAGTAATGTCTTCTTCAAATTCTAACGGAAAATTTTTGGTTGACCTCGTTAAGGGCATGCACGTAATTTTCCTCGCAAGTAACTTATGTTGCAAGAAACGATAAAAACTTAACTCTAATTTTTTTTTTGTTTTTTTACTTAAATATTTAAAATATATTTATATTATATTATTATATAAAAATTAAAATTTTCCTAATCCAAGTTCGTTTACCAAATCAAGTGTTTAAAACTCAATCCCCGGCAATGGCGCTAATTTGTTCGGGTCCTCTCAGACGAGAGGGTCTGCTCTTATCCTTATAAGTTTTCTGCTGTTTTTCTAGACGACAGGTCATCTGCCTGGACAACCTGGCGTACGCCAACAATTCCTAGCATGTGCCAGGTTTAACGATTTAGAATAGTTGGAGTACGCCAACTCTTCTGGCATCAGAATTTTTGCCTCGGATGGCCAAAGTTGGCGTATGCCACCAATTTTCGGCATACGCCAACACAGCAGTTTTTTAAGCAGAGTTGCACAAATGAGTAAGTAAGGGAAAATCGTCCCACAAGGGCCGAGTTTAAAGCTTCAACTTGGTTTAGTAACTTGACTAAGATCAATTTATGAAGTGGTTTGATTTAAACACTCGTTATAAGCCGGATTACAAATCTAACAAATTATGAACTTAGCTACTTTGAAGGTTTGGTTTTCAAAATAGATTTTTAACAACTTAATAAGCAAAAATGAGCAAGGTGAACTTAAAACCAATATAATCAATAGATTTATAGAGTTTATTAAGTACATAACATGGTCCAAGTGTTTCAAAAACAACCAAACTACATTCTCGTGCTAGAATGGTCTAAATTGCTTCTTTACTATGCTTAGAATGGTTAGATGTTCTCTCGACCCCAAAAACCAACTAAGCACAGCAAGGAACCAACTATATGCATCACTTTAAGGACAATAAATCACTGAGTAAGAGTATTAGCAACTGGAACCAGTAACTTATCTAACTAACATTTCCATTTAAACCATCTCCTCTCGGTTTCAAGTTTAAACTAACTTCTAACCTTGGTAATCAAGCAAGTTTAGCATGGTATTAGGTTCGTTAGTTTGACATGTTCATATGAATTTTAACCCTCTAAACCGTGACTACATCATGTCCTCAAGTGACCAAACTCACGGATTATCTACTCACACATGCTTGCAAGGAATAATATAATCAAAAACATGAACATACTTAGCATTAATTAACAAAATGAAGAGTACAAGAGAAGAAAGCTTTACAAGGTGATCCTCAGCTTTCTTCCTCACGTTCTTCACAGAATAGATGACCCAAAATTCGTGCTGCACACCTCTCTCTCACACACTTGTCTCTCCTACACTAATGCACTTAATTAACATAAAACAAAAGTCAAAAGTCAAAACAAATATAAACTAACATTATATCCTAACTACTATCCATCAATCCTCCACAATGGTCTGCCAAGGTCACAAGAAGGCCAAAATTCCTGAGTAAATAGCCCCCTCCAGTGTTTTCCACTCAAAGAGGCAAGTGGCAGCTCTGTCACTGTCTGGTCTGGCATGCGCCAACTGTGCCTGGCGTGCGCCAGATCCTCAAGTGCTCGGTCGTTTGCATCTGGTCGTTCTTGCTCATGGTCGTTTACTTCTGGTGCATTTCTGGCGTGCGCTAACTTCCTCTAGCGTGCGCCAGGTCCTCAGCTTTGCTCTTCTTGCCTTCGCATCTTTCCTCTCGTCCATGCATCCGCTTGTCTAGCTCGGTCATCATCCATTTCCTCGAATTAGTTCCTAAAAACCATAAAACATAATGAGAAACAAAATACACAACTAAAAACATGAAATAAAGAAAACTAAGACAAAGATAACTAAAACTAAAATAAAACAACCTAAAATACTAAAAACAAACTAGAAAATGGACACAAGTAATGAGTGTTTTACGCACTCATCAATAATCTGAGTGAAACCATGATTAAGCCTTAAGTTCATTAACTAGAACATAATCCTATTCGTTTTAACCCTTTAAAATAATTGATTACATGTTAGTTTGAAGACACACAACCCACAGAATTAACTACTCACACATATTTACAAAAAACATAAACATAAACAAGAACATACTTAAACATAAATATAAACAAAAGGAAGAGTTAAGGAGAAGAAGCTTATTGATGTTCTTGAAGCTCTCATCCTTCTCCCTCACGTTCTTCCCCAGAGAAGATTACATTTTCGTGGCTCTCCCCTCTCTTTCTTCTCTCTCTCGTTCTGCCTACCTCCTTTCTTGCCTACTTAGACATATTCACTTATTACAAACCAAGTGGCCAAATAGTAAAAAGTAAGTTTAATGCCTAAAAACCATAATATCCTAACAACTACTCACAAATGCCTCCCATTCATGTCTGCCATCCTCTCCAAAGGCCAAAATATCGAGTGCCTAGGCCCCCCAGGTGTTTACCATTCAGTTGAGCAAGTGGGCTGGCCAACTTCTGTCACTATCTGGCGCGCGCCAATGGCACCTATGTCGCATGCCAATATGCCATTAGAGTGCCATCAGTGGCACTACCTCTCCATTGGCGTACACCAGTTATGCCTATGGCGTGCGCCATATCTCCAGTTATGCCTATGGAGGTCATTCGCACTCTTGTCATTCACGTCTAGTCATTTGTGTTCTTGAGCATCATTGGCGTGCGCCAGAGGGCATTGGCATGCACCATGTCCATCAGATTTGCATTCTTGCCTTCACGACCTCCATTTTGCCAAAGCTTTTGCATCATCGATCAAGCGTGCCAAAGCTTTTGCATCATCGATCAAGCGTCCTCCTTTTTCCCTCAAATAGGCTCCTAAAACCACAAAAACAACAATTAAAAACAATAAACACGAATAAAACACAAAGAATGAGAAATCAACACTAAGACAACTAAAAACACACTAAAACGATCTAAAAATACTACGAACCTAATACGAAATAAACACAACTAATTAGTGTTTTTGACACTCATCAATGTCACCAACGAAGAAGAATTCGACTTATCATGGAACACAATGATTGAAGAGTCTTTCTCTCCAGAAGGGCATGATTGGTTAAATTGGTTTCATGGATTTTTGGGAAAAGTGGTCAATAGCATGTGTTCGTCAACACTTTATCGTCGGTATGGTGACAATGCAATTGGCTGAATCTTATAATGCCAATGTAAAATGGTATTTGCAACCAGACTATAACTTGGTTGAGTTCTTGACTCATTTCAATAATATGGTGAATAACACTAGGAATATTGAGAGACAATCAGATTACAATAAAAAAGTTAAGCTGTCTCTTAACAAGCATCGTACTAGTCCATTAGTTGCATTAGGGGAGGTGTACATGCACAAAATGGATTTAAAGTTTTAGGTTCAATATGAAGAATCAATTTCATACTTGATTGAGGGAGTATTTGAAATAAACACATTGCGAGGTAACTAAATTGTTTATTTCTCTATATCACTAATTTATTTCCTTAGATTACTAGTTTATTTCCCTACACTACTAGTTTATTCTCTTATGTTACTAGTTTATTTCTCTACGTTACTGATTTATTTGCTGCATTACTGGTTTACTTCCTTATGTGGCTGGGTTATTTTCCTTTGTTACTGGTTTATTGTCCATTGTTACTGGCTTGGTTTTTTTAATACAACTGTTTTGTAATGTAGGGGACATTATATGCTACCGTGTTTTCAAGAAGGGCACTGGTACTAATATGCATGATTCAAGATTAATGGACATTGAGAAAAGCAAAACAATACTGACATGTTCCTGTCGCATGTACGAAACACTTGGCATTATTTACAGACATATAATGAAGGTTATGACTACTTTGAGTTGCTTTGCTAATGGAGCTAATTTCATTACTTGACCTAATCATTATATTTTGAGGAGGTGGACCAAAAAGGTGAAGGAGGGTATAATTATATCAATGGACCTGCCAAAGAAGGATAGCAATTTCATGCAATACCGCTAATATTTGACATATAAGATGAATTATTTAGCTGATCTAGTATGTTTAGATTAGGAAGATGTCAAAGGAGTTGACAAAAATCTTAACAAAATGATTGCTCACTTTTCACGAAGATCTTCATCAAGTACATATAGCATTCCTCTTGTAATTGGTCAAAATTTATTTTTAATTTTTATAGATTGCTAAAGAGCATTTCTTTCAATTTAAGGTGCTCTGGTAGAAGACAAGGCTAATGATGAAAGAAATCAATCGGCACCGAAGTCATTTGGAAAAACAATCAAAAAATGAAACAATCCTAACAAGTTCATAAAGAGGATGAAGAGTGCAAGTGAAAATGTATGTGAAAAGGTGAGGAGAAAGCATGAAGGAAAGGCCAAATAGCAACGAATAAACCGAGAAGCAATAATTGGCGACAAGGGAGATGTAACATTTGATTAACCTATTATAGACATAGATTTAAATCAATTACTAGAAGAAAATCAATTTTAACCTAGTTTATAAAGATTGTGTGTAATTTATCATTCCTATATTACTGGTTTGAACTCCGACATCACTGGTTTAAAGTCTTGTGTTACTAGTTTAAAGTTCTACGTTAGTGGTTTAAAGTCCTATATTACTGGTTCAAAATACCTACATTACTAGTTTAAAGTTCTACATTACAGGAATACCATATTCCATAAATCAGTAATGTAGCAAACAAACCAATAATTCTGCAAAACAAACCAGTGAAGTAGCAAAACAAACTAGTAAATCCACAAACCAAACTAGTAACGTAGTAAAAAACAAAACTAGTAATGCCAGAATCAACTAATATCGTATCAAAACACAAGATATTTTGTTGTTCACAACACAATACTTGTAAAAGATGTTAAAATAAACAACAACCAAGAGCTTGTTGTTCATTGATATTTTGTATCCTTACACAGCTAACCAGTAACCTTTATGTCTCTTACATACTCAAGATATTATATTATTTGACTCCTCTATGCATAGCAAGTATCCTTAAATGATAAACAAATAACCGTCTATACGAACTAGTAACCTAGCGCATCAAACCAGTAAGTCGACGCACCAAACTAGTATTGTAGCATAATAAACCAATTACTCAGAATAATAAACCAATAAACATGCATAGTAAACAAGTAACACAAAAATAACAAACCCAATTTTTACTCTCATGTAAAACCATCTGATAACAAATGTATCTTTTAACTAAAAGGTATCAAACTAATGTTTCAAAGTCTTTTGTTTGCCCATCTTTATTGATTTTGGCAGTTTGTCATACCACTTCAAAGCCTTAGACAACACAGCGGGCAACTCTAAATTATCGTGGTGTGTAACAACGTCCCGACATATATCTTGCCTCAATGTTTCTAATCTGTCAACCCAACCTTGCTTTGGTATGTTATCCTCTGCCCACTCAGATGTATAATGTTTCAAGAATATTGCAGCAAATAATTTGCAACTGAATGTATCAATCTTGTTTTGGATTGCTACGTAATATTTTCTAGTCGTAGACACTAATTTCTTCCCTATGACATGATGAACAAAAGGAGCAAGATAAGATTGGATGCAGCATCCTCTATATATCAATTATCGTAATACAGAATCAACAACAACAAAAGAAGATTATAAAGATGTAATGGTTAAAGAAGCATAAATATAAAAAATAATGACATGGATGAGAATATCTTGTAACACTGATATAGGAGATATCTTTCAAATATGGAGTGACATAAGGGTGGGATTCTTCGACAGCAGCTAGCAAAGTTGTAGCAAGTTCAGAACAATATTGTATAGTCTTTTGAGTAGCATCCAAGAGGTTAAAATCAAGGGTAAATTACATCTGGCCCCCTCGACTTTGAACAAATAGACAATTTCCCCCCTCTACTTCGCAAACTGATTAAAAACCCCTTCTAGTTTGGAGAAATTATATGATTTCCCCCTCTAGCCGGAACCAGAGCAAATCTCTCGCGAGGAGGCATCTGAAATGACAATTATACCCCCCTCTTTAACTTTTAACCCATTTTAACAATTTCCCTCTTTTTTTACTTTTTAAAAACAAAAAATTTACCAAACTTCATGCAATTTCTCTCCCTCCCCCTCTCTCACAAATCTACCGTCAAAGCCCTAATCGGAGGTTCTCTATCACGCCTTTCATCCCCGTATAGTTTCCCCCTCTGTCAAGCAAGAAGACCCTATTTTTGGGTTATTGGGTTTATAAGGGAACAATGGCGAGCAAGAAGATTTTGTTGGAACTGGTCTTCGAAGGTGAGTCTAAATTTTACGACAATGTCAATCCTAACAAATATTATTTTGCCTATTTGGTTCAACACGTTTACAAAGCCTTCCCAATAGAGAGTGATGTCAGTCGTTATAAGTCGAAAGGGGGTTTAGAGATCACTAATGATGAAGATTTGATGTTCTTGTTTGAAATGTATGTTGATCAAGATGTGGTAACAATTATTGTTGAACCTGATGAAAGAGGAATACTGTTATGACTATGAGCCCGAAGGGCAAAGTTCTCCAGAGGTGTCTGCCAGCCCAAGAAAAGTCCTCTGTTCTTAGACTCTTTTTGAGTGAATCTGCTGGTCAGGATATTGGGACTCATCTGGAGGAGGCTATATTAGGAGGTATTATTGATTTGACTAGGGAGAAGGAGGCTGGTATGGATGAGGAGGCTGGTATGGAGAAGGAGTTTGGTTTGGATGAGGAGGTTAGTGTGGAGGAGGAGGTCATGATGGATGAGGAGGCTGGTGTGGAGGAGGAGGCCATGATGGATGAGGAGGCTGGCATGGAGGAGGTTGGTGTAGAGGACTGGGATGATGTAGAAGAAGAGTTTGAGGCTAGTATGGAGGAGGTTGGTGTGGAGGACTGGAATGATGTGGAAGAGGAGGTTGAGGCAGAGGAGGAGGTTGCTGTAGAGGGGGAGGAAGAGGATGATGAGAGTGATGATAGTAGCTTCCACTTATCAAATTTTTCTGAAAGTGATGATAGCATCTGCCATCTGTCAGATTTTGATGATGTTGATATTTTTGTGTCTGAAGTGGTTGGTGAAACCTCTGCCTTTGAAGATGTAGACCTCAATGATTAGAATCCATATCTTGAAGAGACAGACAGTGATGAGGAGATACCACTTGATCAAGGAGTGCGTAGGAGAGAAAATAAGAAGTTGAAGATGGATGCAGTTCATGATTATGGGGGTATACCTTATAGAGGTGTGATAGATGATGACTTCACTTTCTCTGTCAAGATGATTTTCAAGGATGTGGAGGACTTTAGGATTGCACTAAAGAGCTATGTACTGAGGAATGGTTATGATGTTGAGATGCTTAAGAATGAACCTCCAAGGATTACAGCAGTTTGCAGAGGGGATTGTCCATAAAGGATTCATGTATCAAAGTTGAGTGGGCAGAAAACTTTCATCGTGAATGTTCTCGAGCCTCCCAGAAGAGAGGGTCTGCTTTTTTTTTCTTAAGTTTTCTGCTGTTTCTCTAGACGACAGGTCGTCTGTCTGGACGACCTGGCGTATGCCAGAAGTTCCTGGCGTGCGCCAGTTGATATGTTTTCTTAAGAGTTGGAGTATGCCAACTCTTCTGGCATGAGATTTTTTGCCTCGGATGGCACAAGTTGGCGTATGCCACCTATTTCTGGCGTGCACCAACACAGCAGTTCTTCTAACAGAGTTGCACAAATGAGTAAGTAAGGGAATATCATCCCACAAGGATCGAGTTTAAAGCTTCAACTTGGTTTTGGAACTTGTCTAAGATCAAATTCTGAAATGGTTTGATGGAAACTTTCGTTCTAAGATGGTTTACTACTCTAACAAATTATTAACTTAGTTATTTGAAGGTTTGGAATTCAAAACAAATTCTTAACAACTTATATTGCACAAATGAGCAAAGTGAACTTAAAACCACAATAATCATCGAATTCAGAAGGTTTACTAAGTACATAACATGGTCCTAGTGTTTCGAAATCAACCAAACTACACTCTCGTGCTAGAAAGGCCTAAATTGCTTCTTTACCATGCTTGGAATGATAAGATGTTCTCTCGACCCCAAAAACCAACCAAGCACAGCAAAGAACCAACTATATGCATCACTTTAAGGATAATAAATCACTGAGTAAGAGTATTAGCAACTCGAACCAGCAACTTATCTAACTAACCTTTCCATTTAAACTATCTCCTCTCGGTTTCAAGTTTAAACTAACTTCTAACCTTGGTGATCAAACAAGTTTAGCATGGCATGAAGTTCGTTAGTTTGACATGTTCATCATGTTTTTAACCCTCTAAACCGTGACTAAGTAGTGGCTTTAAGCCACCAAACTCAAAGATCAACTACTCACACATGCTTGCAAAGAACAATATAATCAAAAACATGAACATACTAAGCATTATTTAACAAAACGAAGAGTACAAGAGAAGAAAGTGTTACAAGGTGATCCTCAGCTTTTCCTCAAGTTCTTCATAGAAAAGCTGGTCCAAGTTCGTTCTCCTCCCTCTCTCTCTTACTCACACTTGTCTATTCTACACTAATGTTCATTATTTGCATAAAAACAAAAGTCCAAAGTCAAACAAATGTAAACTAACTTAATATCCTAACAACTATCCACCTCTACACCATAATGGTCTGCCAAGGTCACAAGAAGGCCAAAAATCCTGAGTGCATGGCCTCCTCCAATGTTTTCCACTCAAAAAGGCAAGTGGCTGGTAGTGTCACTATCTGGTCTGGCGTACGCCAACTGTTCCTGGCGTACGCTAGATCTTCAGATGCTTGGTCGTTCGCAATCCATCAATCTTGCTCGTGGTCATTTGCTCCTGGTGCATCATTGGCGTACACCACCTATCTCTGGCGTGCGCCAGGTCCTCAGCTTTGCTCTTCTCCCCTTTCTCTCCTCTCGTCCATGCATCCGCTCGTCTAGCTCGGTCGTCATCCATTTCCTCGAATTAGCTCCTAAAACCATAAAACATAATGAGAAACAAAATACACGACTAAAAACATGAAATAAAGAAAACTAAGACAAAGATGACAAAAACTTAAAATAAAACCACCTAAAACACTAAGAACAAACTATAAAATAGACATAAGTAATGAGTGTTTTAAGCACTCATCACACCCCCACACTTGAATTTTTGCTTGTCTCCAAGCAAGACTCAAATGCGAGCAACAACTAAACAAAAATCACAAAAACACACACAAATGCAATACGAGGTAAAGACTTGGCAAGAATCATTCAAAACTTAACTTCCCTCAAAAACATCAACTAATATCAAAATCTCATCAAAAACCTAGTTAAGTCATCAACTACAAAACACAAAACACTACAAACTAGTAAACGCCTCGACACTCTATTATTTAAGAAAGTGTTGACTCTATGTAAAAGACACTAGAAGGTTAAACTCTCTATGATAGTAAAGTGTATCACTCATATAATATGTATGGTCAACTTCCTATTACTCACATCCAGGTCAGTATCTCAAAGCATCCTACGTCCTACTCAGCGCTATCTAAAAGTCGCAATGGTTGTCAATGATCGGGGGGCTTTTTCATCGGGTTGTAATAGGGCTGAAGGTCAGGGTGAGGTAAAATATATGGGAAGTGGCTAAACCACCCAATCCGAGGACTCAATACATGAACTAAGCAGTCACTCGACTAATCTAAAACATCCTCACCAAGTATAATAAACGTACACTCCCCAATCTCCCAATATACAAAGACCTAGAAGCCCAAGTTTTGCCTTAACTCATGCTTATTTGACTTCACACATTTTTTTTTTCTTTTATTTTCTTTTCTTTTCACTTTGTTTCTTTTCTCTTTCTTTTCATTTTTTTTCTTTTCTTTTCTTTTCACTTTTTTCTTTTCTCTTTCTTTTTCAACATGCTATAACTCATGCACGTGTCTAAGCAAAACTCGGCTTCTCAACATGGTCATAAACTAAAAAAAATAAAATCCCAACATATATCCCAAGTCCGTTTCAGATACCGACCTATCATAATACAAACATTCCCAACAAGCGTAACCTAAAAGTCCTCAAATCGGATGATCAAAGGTAGGGAAGATGGTGGATAATAGGCTCAAAGTTGGCTTCCTCATCTAAGATCAATAAAAAGGCTCGGCTCAAATGGTTTAACACAAACGGTAATAAGGGATTTTGGCTCTAAGGCTCTAGGCTAAAATATCAAAGAATGCCCCTCTCACAACTCCCACGCAATCAAGACCACGATAAGTACTAGTAGGATGCCTCGATTAACTAACACTAGTATGCATCTCATGAAAAATAGAGACTGGTGTCTCTTCCATCAGCTCAAACCTCACAAGGTACACTAAAAAACTCTCTAGTCTACATAGTGAAACTACCTTCCTAAATAATAGAGTGTGAGGTTTCTACCAATTTCTAGGCGTTGTGCTCGAATTAAATTCCTAACTAAGAGTTTGATAAAATTCTAACACAAGTTGAAAATTTTTGAGGGGGGTCAAATTTTTGAAAAATTCATGCCAAGTCTAAACCTATACAACCTAGACACTTTAAACGACCTAAAAAGAAAGATTCCTTCCTGGAAGGAACCCTCCCCCACACTTGAATGACACATTGTCCTCAAGGTGTCTAATACACGCAATCAAAAACGCAAATATCACACAAGTATAAAAAGAACAAACATGCAAGTAGGCAAAAACAAAGATAAGCAAACAAACACACACAATGAAATCTAAAACACAAAAGAGCAAAGAAAGTAAAATAAATAAATAAATAAAAAGACTAAGGAAGTAAGAGCTCCCTGTCAATCCCGTGCTGGTGACTATAGTGGAAAGCTGAATCTACTGCCGAAGTTCTCGGCCCACTATCTCATCCATGCCGCGTGTGCCCTTTGCTCTGCTCTGAATGCCCGTTGCTCCTCCCACTCAGCTCTCTGCTGCTCCTCCATACGAGCAGTCACTGACGTCAAATGCTGAAGCTGACTACCATATCGCTGAAGCTGGTCTCCGTAGCCCTGCAGTTGCAACTGCATCACAGAAAACTGGTCATGAAGATCTACCTGTGGGCGTGGAGACTAATGGCTGGGTCCAGCCTCGTCATGATGCTCCTCTCTCTCCTGATCTAGCCCCTGAGGGTTAGGTACTGGCGTCGACATTGGGAGGCCCAATCTGGTAAGGGTAGCTACTACCGCCTGGCGCTCCTCCCACGGCCTGTATCGCACTATCTCCTTGCCATCTCTCATCATCGTCCTCTTGATCAGCTTGCTTAAATTGAGCTTGTCGATGTCAAGATCCACCGACTCCACATACGACCCTGTATACTCTGAAAATCTCATAGGAAAATGGTGACGTGCAATGCGAGAAATGATATGACCTAGGTATAGATGCCTAGGTTCCCTATCGCTAATAGAACGTGCAAAGCAGTCAACCACCATAGCATAAGTGCTAAACCTAACATCGTGGCAGAGGTAGTCAATGGCATAAAGCTGAGAATGGAATACTTTAGACTCTTCCCATTGACCACAAAAGGTCAGAGTCATAAAGCGATGGAGGATACCTAAGTATGCTTCTATAATCAGTGCATTAGGTGCCCTCTCCAACTCGTATCTAGTGAAACATGTAATCTCATGCCATGCCTGATGGGCTAACCTAGTAGGATGAAAATCTAAAGCTCCACCACCACTCGTAAGTTCAAACAGGTCAACAAATTCAGCTTCATCCATCTCAAAATCAGTGTCAAATACTCGTGCAGAAAATGAACGCCTATTTGCCTGAACCTAAGAGTGTAGTAAAACTCCATCGCTAACTCCTGTCTAGCCAAAATCGTTCTTTCCTTGAAGTACCCCCATCCCATCTTATGAAAAGCCTCATCCAACTCATCAGCTACCCCTAAAATTCTCATCTCATTCCAATTAATCTTAAAATGACTAACAGTATTGAGTTGAGAAAATCTTTGGTACCTCTTTCCCTCCTAATCGTTGAAGATTGCGAAGGGAGCATTGTAGCGGTGGCGGATGTCTCTGGGTCGATCTGATGAAGAATTTGACCCTGATGGTGTAGGAGTCCGTACGCGCTTCCCTGTATTCCTCTTGCTCACCCGGCTAGATCCTCCTATTCCTAACATTGTTAATCGTCTTCCGGGAGTTGGCTAATGTGGGCAATGTATCCGGGTTGCTCGGGCAAGAGTAGATCTAGATTTCGAATCTGAGAATTCTTGTGGATTGTCAATTGTGAGTAAAAATCGGCCACTGCCGAATTTATACTCCCCCTTTCTAACCTACCTGGCATACGCCAAACATACCTGGCGTACGCCAGGTTTTCATGTTGGGCATAATTGGCGTGCGCCAATGATTTCTAGCGTACGCCAGTCATGAATTTTTGGTGTTTTGGCCGGGAGATTATAGGCCTCTCGGCCACAACATGGCGCGCGCCAACACATAGGGAAATTACCATTTCAATTGGTCGTATACACATACTTCGCACAAATGGATAAACAAATGCACGAGAACATAGATTTTTATTCAACAACACTGAAAGTGGCAACGACAATCTATGGAACAAAATTTAAAGTGAAATATATAAAAAGAACCCAAAAATATACGATTAAACCAAAAAGAAAAAGGATTTTCCTATCACTTTTTTTGTAAAAGGTGCAGTTTGCTCTTGCTTTGTCTGCCATTGTCGAAGTCGTTCCGGCCGTTTATTCGTCATAGGGTGAAGAGGCTTAAGCTCGTGATGTTTGATTGAAACTTTCGGATGGGGGGGGGAAATGTATTTTGCAAAATGTTGCTTGTTCTTGGAGGTTATGGCAAAATGCGGCGATCTCAGAATTTATAGGTTTGGAATCTGCCCTATCTGGTGTGCGCCAATGACTTTTCGTGCATAATTGGCGTGCGCCAATGACTTTTCGTGCATAATTGGCGTGTGCCAATTGGTTCCGGCACATGCCAGTTAGTGAATTTTTGGTGAAAATAGCTCTTGCCATTTACATTCTACCTAAACCAATTGACTAACAAACACTTAAACTACAAATTGTGATAACAACACACAAATGTACATCTAAACTAATTTTTTTATGTTTTCTATTTTTAATTTTTTTGGCTTTTATGTACGCTGCGTTCCTGGAAAGCTTGAAAACCAGACACCCCATTCTGATGGGTCATTCCTTTGACGGATTGTCATTTATCGTGACCTTTTCGGCACGAAGCCTAACAAGGTCACGACATATTAGCACAGTCGCTCGATTGGCATATAGTACTATCTCTGATGCAATCACTGTCAAAGGTGCAACTTAGATATCTGCCGCTCACACAACTCCTCAATCGCGTACCAAGACGAACTTCCTAGTCTTGCAACCCTTTCAGCACGAAGCTTAACGGGGTCTTGACGCAATAAGACAGTTCTCTCGATTTGTGAAATTGTAGTATGTTTGCTGCAAACACCATCGTGCTCCAACTTCCCACACTTGTGAAAGAACCCAAGTCTAGTCATCTTCGTCTGTAGGCACACTTCGATGTCCCTCTCGAATGTCTATCTAAAATCACTTCGCATCTCTCTAGTCTCAACGTTTCTTTTGCTTGCTTTAGAATGACGAGACAAATGTCCATTGGAATTTTCTTTGAGATTAGTAATCTAAGCAACAATATATACTTAACACAAAACATCCTGTTCTTTATCCTCTAACAGGTAAAAGAGAAACACTTTTCTTACTGATCCATCTCCTGTTGTTTCAACAGACACACCTCACAATCGGAGTACCATGATGTACTAGTTCCTTTCCTCGCAACTCTCCTGGCGTTACGCCTAGTTGAACCACCATTCAAGTCTACAGTTCTCACTTTTGGCAAAGGGTGACTAGCATGTCGTAAGTCACGACGCTCGATTCTCAAAGTTTCTTTTGCTGTACGGAGAATAACTAGGCAAATTTCTAGTGGAAGTTTATTTTTCACTAGGAAACTTACTAGTAAAATGTACTTTGAGCAAAACATTTCTTCCTCTCTTGTGATTCTGCACGTAAAAGAAAATAATATAGTCCATATTAGCAAAATAATAGAAGTAAATACTAATAAAAATAAAAATGAACCTAATAAACCTAGACATGCTAATTTAGAGTCGTCAGCTTGACTACTTTCGTGTCTATGCATTATTTAACATATTAACCAATTGCACTTCTGCAATTTGGTTAATGATGTCTCCTCCCATGTAGATTTTGCATCTTTGGCCATTAACTCTGAATACCTCCCCTTTGGTACTTTGTAAATCAAGTGCCCCATAAAGGAACACTTTCATAATCGTGTAAGGTCCGCTCCATTTAGATTTGAGCTTCCCAGGGAAGAGTTTAAATCTAGAGTTAAAAAGAAGAACATGTTGACCCTCTTTAAAATCTTTTCTGATAATATGGGCATCATGTCTTTTTTTTGTCTTTTCCTTGTAGAGTCTTGAGCTTTCGAATGCCAGATCTCGAATTTCTTCCAACTCATAAAGTTGGAGAATTCTTCGTTCTCCCACCTTTTTGTAATAGTAATTAAGAGTCTTGATGGCCCAGAATGCACGATGCCCAAGTTCCACAAGAAGATGGCATGCTTTGCCATAAACTAGCCTGTAGGGCGACATTCCTATTGGAGTTCTGAATGCCATTCGATATGCCCATAAGGCATCATCGAGTTTGGTTGACCAATCTTTCCTAGACGATCTGATCGTCTTTTCTAGAATCTTTTTGAGCTCTTGATTGGAAAACTCTACTTGTCCGCTTGTTTGGGGATGATAAGGTATTGCCACCTTGTGAGTTATCCCATATCTTTTGAGCAGGACTTCAAACGGTTTGTTGCAAAAAAGTGATCCACCATCACTAATTATTGCTTGTGGCATACCAAATCTCGAGAAGAGTTTCTTAAGAAATTGAATAACTATTCTAGCATCATTTGTAGGTGATGCCAAAGCTTCTACCCATTTTGAAACGTAGTCAACTCCAACCAAGATATACTTGTTGCCATATGAAGTGGGAAAAAGTCCCATAAAGTCCAATCCCCATACGTCAAAGAGCTCAACCTCTAAAATACCAGATAATGACATCTCATTTCTTTTTGAAATGTTACCTGTTCTTTGGCAGTGATCACATTGTTCCACATAGGTACGTGCGTCTCTAAATATGTAAGGCCAATAAAATCCGCACTCAAATACCCTTGCTGCAGTCCTTGTTGCTCCATAATGACCTGAGTAAGTAGTATTATGACATTGCTCTAAAACATTAGCTATTTCCCAATCAGCAATGCACCGTCGAAGCACCCCATCATTACATCTCTTAAAGAGATATGGATCATCCCAAACAAACAATTTAGCATCCCTGAGGAATTTCTTCCTTTAAGAATAACTAAAGCCTTCAGGAATAATTTCTCCAACTAAAAAGTTGGCAAAATCTGCATACCAAGGGGCTCCCACTCTACTTATCGTCATCAGAGTTTCGTCAGGAAACTCTTCCTGAATCTTACCATTTTTCTCCATCCCGTCGCTTTGCTCTAGACGAGAGAGATGATCTGTGACAATGTTTTCAGCTCCTTTCTTATCTTTGATTGACAAATCAAATTCTTGAAGTAACAGAATCTAGCGCATTAAGCGAGGTTTTGCATCTTGCTTTGAGAATAAATACTTCAAAGCGGCATGGTCAGTGTAGACTATAACTTTTGAACCAAGCAAGTATGCGCTAAATTTGTCAGAAGCGTAAACAACTGCAAGTAACTCTTTCTCTGTGGTTGTATAATTGAGTTGAGCCCCTGCCAGTACTCTACTAGAATAGTAGATGACATGAAGCTTCCCCTCTTTCTTTTGTCCAAGCACACAACCCAATGCTAGGTCACTTGTGTCACACATTAGCTCAAACGGAAGTTTCCAATCTGGCGATGAAATAACTGGAGCTGATACTAAAGCTTTCTTTAAGGCATCAAATGCCTTCTGACATTGTTCGTCAAAATTAAAGGAAACGTCCTTTACTAACAGGTTTGTCAGAGGCTTGGCGATTAGAGAGAAGTTCTTGATGAATCTTCTATAAAAGCCTGCATGACCTAAAAAGGCTCTAATTCCTTTGACTGTAGTTGGTGCAATCATCTTCTCTATTGCATCCGTCTTAGCTCTGTCCACTTCCATTCCAACTTTAGAAATCTTGTGCCCAAGAACTATTCCTTCTTCTACCATAAAATGACACTTTTCCCAGTTTAGCACAAGATTCTTTTCCTCACATCTTTCCAGCACTTTATCAAGATTCTCCAAACAATGATCAAATGAGTTACCAAATACAGAGAAGTCATCCATGAAGATTTCCATAATCTTCTCATTCATCTCCCAAAAGATGGACTCCATACAACGTTGGAATGTTGCTGGGGCACAACTTAATCCAAAAGGCATTCTGCGATAAGCAAAAATACCGAAAGGACAAGTGAAAGATGTTTTCTCTTGATCTCTGGGGTATATTGCTATTTGGTTGTACCCTGAGTACCCATCTAAAAAGCAATAGTAAGAATACCCCGCTATCCTTTCCAACATTTGATCAATGAATGGCAAAGGAAAATGATCCTTTCATGTGGCATCATTTAATTTTCTATAGTCAACACACACTCTCCAACCGGTCACAGTACATGTTGGAATGAGTTCCCCCTCATCATTGATTACCACTGTCATTCCCCCTTTCTTGGGAACACGATGGATTGGACTAACCCATTCACTATCCGAAATTGGATAAATAATGCCTGCTTCTAGAAGCTTGATCACCTCCTTCTTTACAACCTCTTTCATGTTAGGATTCAGTCGCCTTTTTCGGTCTACCCTAGGCCTTGCTCCATCCTCCATGTGAATATGGTGCATTACAATTTCTGGACTTATCCCCTTGATGTCTGAGATTTGCCAAGCAATTGCCTTAATTCGTTTGTTCACTATTGTGAGCACTTTGTCCTCTTCATCCTTGGAGAGCTTGTTCGAGATTATAATTGGTAACCTCCTTCCATCTATTAAGAATGCATATCTTAGATGCGAGGGTAGTTCTTTTAGCTCCAAGGATGGAGCTTTCACAATTGAGGGTGGAGTTCAATATCTCAAATGAATTTCCAATTCCTCAAGTAGACTTTTCGTATCGACATCTTCCTTCCCTTCCTTCACAATTTCCTCTTCTTCTTTGTGTTGTTCTTTATCCTCTATTCTCAAAATATTTTCCTTACAATGTTCGAGAATACATTCATCAACAACATCTATTTTCATGCACATCCCTTCATCAAGAGGAAGACGCATCACACTTGTCATTTTAAACTCAACCTTCTCATCTCCAATTCGTAGAACCAATTTACCATTATGCACATCTACCAATGCGTGTACTGTGTTGAGGAAGGGTCTGCCAAAAATTAGTGGACAATTTTTGTCCTCCGAAAAATCCAGAACCACAAAGTCAACTGGAAAGATGAACCTGTCGATCTTTACTAGGACATCCTCAACCACACCGAATGGTTTCTTTATAGTTTGGTATGCCAACTAGAGTAGCATCAAAGTCGGCTTAACATCACATAGCCCAAGTTTGCAAAATATCGATAAAGGCATCAAGTTAATACTTGTGCCTAAATCACATAAACACTTTGGAAACTCTATGTCACCAATAAAACTAGGAATAGTGAAACTCCCAGGATCTTGAAGCTTAGTGGGAATATTTTTCAAGATTAGAGAACTACAATCTACCGAGAGGGCGACTGTCTCTTTATCTTCCCATTTTCTCTTCTTCGTGATGAGTTCCTTAAGAAATTTGGCATAGTGTGGAACTTGATCTAGCATCTCAAGAAAAGAGACACTGATTTGTACATCCTTCATTTTCTCCATAAAACGGAGGAATTTCTCATCCATTCCCGACTTTTTCTTTATCCTTTGCGGATAAGGTAGAATAGGAATCATTGGGGGTGGCAGTACGTAAACTTCTTCTTCTATCGCAACTTTATCTTGTAAAGTTTTTTCTTGAGGCAGTTGTTCAACTTTCTCTTTCACAACATCGTCAACCTTATCTTTGTCAGAGTCCACCACTTCACTTTCTTTAGCCTTCTTGTTGACTATTTGAGAGGCTAATTCTTTACCACTCCTTAAAGCGATAGCGTTTACGTGACCTCGAGGATTTTCTTCAGTAGAACTAGGGAGTGAACCTATTGCTCTTTGGGCATTTGCCTTTGCAATTTCCCCAAGTTGTATTTCCATGTTTCGCATGGTAGTTGATTGCCCCCTAAGGAATTGTTCCAAATTATTTTGCCTTGCCTCTTGGCTTGCTAAGGCCTTCAAGATTTGGCTTTGGTTAGTAGATGATTCTCCAGTCTGTTGGATGAATTTCTCTACCTTGTCAAATCTTTCCTCTAGGGCCCCCATTGTTTCTCCCAAAAATCCACGTGGTTGAAAACCAGGTGGTGGTCCTTGTTGTGGTGCACATAATGGTAGTCCTTTATCAGGAATAATTGCCATGTTATCTTCATTGCTCCTATCTTTCCACGAGAAATTTGGATGATTCCTCCATCCAGGATTATATGTTGAAGAATATGGATTGTTCCCCATCCTATTTTCTCCTTGTCCTTGACCACTAACAAAATTGACTGGCTCAGTTTGTTGGTTCATCATGGCACATTGACTCATGTCGTGGCCAATGTTTCCACACGCTTCACAATTTTATTGAATAGCGACAGCATCAACTTTGCTACAGGTCAAATCACGTAACTGTTTTGCCATTAAATCTACCTGAGCTTAAAATGATGAGGAAGCATCAAGTTCAATCATTCCTCTCTTCTCACTTCGCTCAGTTAGTTCTATAAGCTCTCTGAAAGGCTTTTTTTTCTCTCATTTGCGATTATCCTGTTTGTTGCTGCCAACTCTTCCAGAACATGGTAGGCTTCATCTCTTTCCTTCCTCAAAAAATTTCCATTGGAAGCAGCATCAACAGTTCCCATTGTTGTCGGTGAAAGGCTAAAATAAAAAGTCTTTAGCAAAGACTACTTCGATAAACCATGGTGTGGGCAACTCCTCTGCAATCCTTTAAATCTCTCCCAAGTTTCACTCACAGAGTCTCCTTCATATTGTTCAAAATTTGTGATCTCCTTGACTAGCTTACTTGTCCTTGAATATGGGAAATATTGATCCAGAAAAGCATTTGCAAGTTCTGCCCAAGTAGTTATTTGAGTATCCTTAAGTTGCTTATACCATAGTTTAGCCTTGTCCCTAAGCGTGTATGGAAACATTCTTATCTTAACGACATCATCAGAAACTCCCTGATACTTGAAGTTATCAGCTAATTTCATGAAGTTTCCAAGATGGTCATTTGCGTCTTCATTAGGTAATCCATAGAACTGACTTGATGCTTGAAGCATATGAATCATTACCGGCTTGATTTCGAAGTAATTAGCTTCAATAGCTGGATGCTGGATTCCTGTTTTCGCTCCTTCATATGTCGGTCTTCCATGGTCCAATAGAGATTATCGAGGTGCTTCAGCCTCAGCTCCTTGTCCTTCTTGTCTTTGATCCATCCTTGATTTATCTCTTTTTTCCTTGTGCAATGACCTTTCTAATCGAGTAATGTCTTCTTCAAATTCTAACAAAAGGTTTTTGGTTGACCTGGTTAAGGGCATGCACGTAATTTTCCTCCTTAGTAACTTGTTTTGCAAGTAACGCTAAAAATTAACACTAAAAATGTTTTGTTGTTTTTTTTTATTTTATTATTATTATTCTATTATTAGAACACGTAAAAAGTTTTCTTAACCCAAGTTCGTTCACCAAATCAAGTATTTAAAATTTGATCCCCGGCAACGGCGTTAATTTGTTCTCGAGCCTCCCAGAAGAGAGGGTCTGCTTTTTTTTTCTTAAGTTTTCTGTTGTTTCTCTAGATGACAGGTCGTCTGTTTGGACGACCTGGCGTATGCCAGAAGTTCCTGGCATACGCCAGTTGATACGTTTTCTTAAGAGTTGGAGTACGCCAACTCTTCTAGCGTGAGAGTTTTTGCCTCGGATGGCACAAGTTAGCGTACGCCACCTATTTCTGGCGTGCGCCAACACAGCAGTTCTTCTAGCAGAGTTGCACAAATGAGTAAGTAAGGGAATATCGTCCCACAAGGATCGAGTTTAAAGCTTCAACTTGGTTTTGGAACTTGTCTAAGATCAAATTATGAAGTGGTTTGATGGAAACTTTCGTTCTAAGATGGTTTACTACTCTAACAAATTATTAACTTAGTTACTTGAAGGTTTGGAATTCAAAACAGATTCTTAACAACTTATATTGCACAAATGAGCAAAGTGAACTTAAAACCATAATAATCATCGAATTCAGAAGGTTTACTAAGTACATAACATGGTCCTAGTGTTTCGAAATCAACCAAATTACACTCTCGTGCTAGAAAGGCTTAAATTGCTTCTTTACCATACTTAGAATGATAAGATGTTCTCTCGACCCCAAAAACCAACCAAGCACAGCAAAGAACCAACTATATGTATCACTTTAAGGACAATAAATCACTTAGTAAGAGTATTAGCAACTCGAACCAGCAACTTATCTAACTAACCTTTCCATTTAAACTATCTCCTCTCGGTTTCAAGTTTAAACTAACTTCTAACCTTGGTGATCAAACAAGTTTAGCATGGCATGAAGTTCGTTAGTTTGACATGTTCATCATATTTTTAACCCTCTAAACCGTGACTAAGTAGTGGCTTTAAGCCACCAAACTCAAAGATCAACTACTCACACATGCTTGCAAAGAACAATATAATCAAAAACATGAACATACTAAGTATTATTTAACAAAACGAAGAGTACAAGAGAAGAAAGTGTTACAAGGTGATCCTCAGCTTTTCCTCAAGTTCTTAACAGAAAAACTGATCCAAGTTCGTTCTCCTCCCTCTCTCTCTTACTCACACTTGTCTATTCTACACTAATGTTCATTATTTGCATAAAAACAAAAGTCCAAAGTCAAACAAATGTAAACTAACTTAATATCCTAACAACTATCCACCTCTACACCATAATGTTCTGCCAAGGTCACAAGAAGGCCAAAAATCCCGAGTGCATGGCCCCCTCCAATGTTTTCCACTCAAAAAGGCAAGTGGCTGGTAGTGTTACTGTCTGGTTTGGCGTACGCCAACTGTGCCTGGCGTACGCCAGATATTCAGATACTTGGTCATTCGCAATCCATCAATCTTGCTCGTGGTCGTTCACTCCTAGTGCATCATTGGCGTACGCCACCTATATCTGGCGTGCGCCAGGTCCTCAGCTTTGCTCTTCTCCCCTTTCTCTCCTCTCGTCCATGCATCCGCTCCTCTAGCTCGGTCATCATCCATTTCCTCGAATTAGCTCCTAAAACCATAAAACATTATGAGAAACAAAATACACGACTAAAAATATGAAATAAAGAAAACTAAGACAAAGATGACAAAAACTTAAAATAAAACAACCTAAAACACTAAGAACAAACTATAAAATAGACATAAGTAATGAGTGTTTTAAGCACTCATCAGTGAAGACTCTCCAAGATGAGCACACTTGTATGCGTGTGTCAGCTGACAAATTAGCAAATCCTAAATGGATTGTAGGTCAGATTAAAGAGTTGTTAAGAGCAAATCCTAATCTGGATAACAAAACCATCTGAGCCTCACTTAAAGCTTGGGGTGTAGATCCAAAAAACTGGAAATTGTGGAGAGCAAAAAAGCTTGCACGGAAGTAGACTCAAGGTGACCATGTAGATGGGTTTAGAAAGCTGAAGAAGTACTGTGAATTGCTTTTAAGCTTTAACCCAGGTTCAGTGGTCAAGGTACAAGGACACCCGCGAAGTAATTTGGATCAACCTATGCAATTCTGGAGGGTATTTATGTGCCTACATCCAATGAAGTGGGGTTTTATGAATGGATGTAGACCTCTTATTTGTCTTGATGGATGCTATTTGAAAGGGCCATTTGGTGGTGTGCTGCTGGCTACGATAGGTATTGATGCAAACAATGGTATTGTTCCAATTGCATGGGCAATTGTGGAAAAAGAGAACAGTGCCAACTGGTTATGGTTCATGGAGTTGCTTTCAGATTGTGTTGGTGCACATTCAAGTGGGAAAGTCCTTACTTTCATGAGTGATGGACAAAAGGTTAGTTGCTGCTTACTTCGTTAGTTGCTACTTACCTTATTAGTTGCTACAAAAGGTAATTGTAACCACTTTGGGACTGATTTGCAGGGCCTTGGCGATCAAATTAAAGCTGCCTTCCCAAATGCAAGACATCGGAGATGTTGCAAGCACATAATAGCCAACCTAAAAGACACCTTCAGAGGAGTAGATTTGACCAGCTTCTTCTGGCAGATGGCTTATGCAACAACAAGGGCTGAATTCAACAAGACGATGGCACTCTTGAAGTTGGAGCAACTTCCAGGGAAGCTAATAAATGGTGAACTGATGACTTCAGCAACTTGGCTTCAAAGGATCCCACCTGAAAAGTGGTCAAGGTATGCCTTTGATGATTATGTGAAGTCAATGGATGTTACTAATAACATTGTTGAATCGTTCAATAAATGGATTTTGGATGGTGAACTAATGACTCTAGCTTGTTTGACTGTTTGGTGTAGCTAAACTTGCATTTTATGTTCTGAACTTCAACTGATGGATGGTGTTATGGTGTTATGAACTTGCTCATCTTCATTGTTTATGGTCAACTGATGCATTTTGGATGCTATAAACTTATGAACTTGCTCATCTTGTTCCATTTTGTTATGAACTTGCTCTTGCTTATGAACTTATGTCACTGGATGCATTTTATTATGAACTTCAACTAATCAAAAACTTGCACACTTAACAGATTTCATTTTATAATACCTTCATTTCATAAAAGACTTCATTACACTTTCAAATTAACTACCTAATCAAAATAGTAGCATACATAACAACATTATACAAAATCAAGAAACACACTAATTTCCTCAAAGACATTAATGAACTATCCATCTTTCGTAACATCATTAGCATATTCTTCATATCTTCAAATTCTTCTTCGTTGAATCCAATCACTGGATTTGGAGGATGATTACGGCTAGAAATCTCCCTTGGATTACACCAACCAACCCACCAGCAACTATTCTTTGCACAACTATAGTATACATAGCCCCGACTTTTGTCGCTCTCGGCAATCTTGATCAAAGCACGAACTCCACACTTGCACTCAATATTGTTGTACCTCGCTCTATCATCAATCTCATATGTAGCATTAGAAGACGACATGCCGCAATTACCTACTACAACACACCGTAGCTCAAATTGAACCTTCT
Source organism: Hypericum perforatum (assembly GCA_012979155.1). Lineage (NCBI taxonomy): Eukaryota > Viridiplantae > Streptophyta > Magnoliopsida > Malpighiales > Hypericaceae > Hypericum > Hypericum perforatum. Next base: position 116,116 of record SOPF01027204.1, on the reverse strand, counting down.
GCCCACACTGGGAGTAGCTCCCTGACCTACTACCCATACCAAGAGTAGCGCCCCAACCTACCTTCGAAGCCTGAAAAAACCCAAATCAGTTTCCCGATTGTTGGAACCGTAACCCAAAAGCAGCTCCTTCAACCCAGCTCTCGAAACCCTAAACCTAAACCATCTACTTCAACCCAGCTCAAAACAATAGTGTCGTGTCCTACCTTCTAAAGCAGTTCCTTGAATACGGCTCTCGGACAACCCACACCTGAAACCCAGGAGCTGCTCCTTCGAACCCAGATCTCGGAACCAAAAGAAGCTCCTTCTAACTTTTAAAATGGCGACGGGGAAGGGGTGAAGTTTGGGAAATTTTTTGTTTTTAGAAAGTAAAAAAAGAGGGAAACTGTTAAAATGGGTTAAAAGTTAAAGAGGGGGTATAATTGTCATTTCAGGTGCCTCCTCACCGGAGATTTGCTCCGGTTCCGGCTAGAGGGGGGAAATCGTATTATTTCTCCAAACTATGAGGGGTTTTTAATCAGTTTGCGAAGTAGAGGGGGGAAATCGTCTATTTGTTCAAAGTCGAGGGGGCCAGATATAATTTACCCTAAAATCAAACATGGAATTCTAAAAATGTTACACAACAACCAAACCAACATCATAACATGGACAACAAGCTAGTAACAAAGTAAACAAACCAGTAACACAGATTCGTAAAACCAATAACACTGAGTAAACATACCAGTAATAACCAAAATAGTAACAAAATAAAATCAACCAGTAAAATAGAAGAAGATGCCTACAATAACATGTCCTACCAATACAATTCAATCCATAACAAGCATAACAGCAAAGCAAGCAAGCAAACCAGCAAAGCAGGCAATCAAACTAGCAAAACAACCAAGCAAACCAGCAAAGCAAACCAGTAATTACGTAAAATAAACCAATAAAATAGAAGACATACTTTCCTTAATATGTCTTATCAATACAATTTGATCTAGAACAAGCAAACCAGCAAAGCAATTAGGCAAACTAGCAAAGGCATACCAGCAAACCAACAAAGCAAACAAGCAAACCAACAAAGTAGCCAATCAAACTAGCAAAGTAACCAAGCAAACCAGCAAAGCAAACCAGTAATTGCATAAAACAAACTAGTAAAACAGAAGAAGATAACTACTATAACATGTCATGCCAACATAATTCGATCCACAGGTAAGCTAGTGTAGTTAGTTTGTCTTGACTTGCCCTTGCATAAGTATCAATAATAGTAGAAGCTACCTATTGTCGGGGTCGAAAGGTTGTAATGTCATCTCATGATAGGTATGTTGTTTTATCATAGACAATGAACTCCCCAATGCAAAAATAAAATAGATATAGTTAACAACGTATAATGTAATATTCGACAAAATTTAAAGTTAAGAACAAATGTATGTGACAGAAAAATATAAGGTAGCTTGCTGAAAAGAGTATTGTCCAGCATATAGTAAATAAAAATAATCTTATGCTCCTCTATCATTGATTCATAATACATTGGGCAGCTTCATTCTTCTCAATCATGATTTGGAAATCATGATGGTGTTCTCTAGGCAGTGCATCTACAAAATTATCAGGGGCGTTGGTCAAATGCTTGCAAATCAGAATCAGTTACAGCCTTCTTAGCTTTCTTTTTTTTGGAGGAAACGGCATTTCCTTCTTCTTTTTTTTAGTACTAGATCCATGTACGGAGTCCTAACTTCAGACCTTTCTTGGTCTACCTTGTTGCTCTAGCGGCAGGCGACTCTTTAGTAATTTTTCCTATGCTTTCACAAATCGCTTCTTCATGCTTCGACTTTCTACAGAATTAGACACCTTATCAATAGCTTCAGTTATCTCTGTAATGAGTTGTGTGTCCCACGGAGTACACATTTCTTCGTCATCTACTAATGCTCTCGCCTTCTTTTTCAAGCCTTAACTCTTTCATCAACCTTGAATGCAGGTTTCTTTTGCTTTATTTCTGGTTGAACCTGTCACACAACAATATGAGATGGCGTAATAATAAAAACATATGTCACCGATTAGTTAATCATAACTTTTTAGGAATATATGTGGCTCAGTGTGCACGTTGATCTTGGGTTGAAAATCATCATCATGTTTCTCCTCTTCAACCTTAGGCTTTGCTACATTCGCCTAGACACCAACCAATGTTGTAATTGCTGCAAACCAATAGCACAAAAACATAAAAAAAAACTAATAAAGGGATTTCAAACAGTAACTACCAAAACCAAACCAGTAAAGCAGCTAAATAATCTGGTGATGTAGCAAAACAAACCAGTCACCAATAATTCATCAAATAAACCACTAAGGCATTAAAGTAACCCAGTATGATAGCAAAACAAACTGATCGTACATTAGTAACATTCCAAAATAAGATTTACCTCGGGGTCTTCCTTTTCCATATATTGTTGGTTGTCATCTCTGTCATGGTTCCCTTGATCGTTCTCAGTCCCAGCCTTCTTTTTCCGCTATCAGTTGTTCAACAACCTTGATATTCCTGTCAATAGCTTCATGCTCTGAGTGAAGCTTATAGAAGCTTTGGTAAAGCTGCAAAACTAACAAATTCTATCGTTATTTCTCACAATTATACTAATAAATCATATTAACAAGATGATTAGAGTTTATAATTTATTACGTGATCCATTGACATCTTCTTATATAATTCATTGATCACCGACCTCCTAATTGGTAACTTGGCTGCAGAAGATGGAACATTATCCTTCTTTGCACGATGAGAAAAATTGATGGAAAGCAAAGCATGTGAATTTCTACCCATCTTGATAATTGTCCCACCTCTCAACGCATCTGAAGCCCTAATGAACTCCACATTTTCCTGGAATGTGATATGTCCCGTCTAATCACAATTTTGCACTTAGGTTAGTGGGATCAGGTATTTCCAAAACTTACCCCCTATAACATCTATTGTCAATGCAAGTAGAAAAACCAACAAAGCATACATGATATATATCTCAACCCACTGTTCATCATCCATCATACACTTCTCCATTCTCTTGAGTGTTGATAGGTACTTTGTCTTTTGATAATAATGTACGAAAGGTATTATACTCATGTCTCCAAATTATTCATTGAACTCCCACTTGGATTTATCACTCCAAGGTGCATCCACATCAATAAGCATTCGGCCAAATGGCCTACCACCATACATCGATTGAACGTGATCAGTTGTCATGTTTATATCTTCCCCCGCCCACCTTTTGTGAACCAGTGTCATGACTTCATTTTTTGATGGATCATCAATGGCAAGATCTACAAGAAACACAAAACTTGCCTTTTTGATAGGGTTTTCTCATTTTTTTTTTGTTTGTCTTCGCATATATGCTCCTATAAGAACTGGTTGACGGTCACAATCTTAGAAAGCTTGTAGAATATAGATAGTTTCTGTAAAATACAACAAACCAGAGTTAATAGGGACATTTATCCTTGTCAATGCAAGAAAACTAGCAAAGTAGCCAATCAAACTAGCAAAGCAATCAAGCAAAATCAGTAAATCATTCAATCAAACCAACAAAGCTACCAGTCAAACTAGCATTTCAAACAAGCAAACTAGCAAAGCAACCAAGCAAACCAAGAAAGTAACCAAGCAACAGCAAAGCAGCCAATCAAACTAACAAAGCAGCCAATTAAACCAACAAAGCAAACCAACCAAACTAACAAATCAACCAAGCAAACCAGCAAAAGAAATCAAGCAAACCAGCATTTTAAACAAGCAAACCAGTATTTCAAATAAGCAAACTAGCAAAGCAAGCAAGCAAACTAGCAAAGTAAGCAAAGAAACCAATAAAATAGCCAATGCAAATTAGTCAATCAAACCAGTATTTCATACAGATAAACCATGAAAGGAAACAATCAAAGCAGCAATGCAATACGATCTAGCTAGTAAAGCAGCCAATCAAATAATCATTCAAACAGACAAACCATCGATATGAATCCAATTAGACCAAGTCAAATTGTAACCCCAGTTAAAGCAAACATGCACACCAATTCTCGACATATCGTACCTTCTCTTCTTTGTTGTTATCCTTGTCTGCTTGTTTGTTTGCTTGCTTCCTTGGTGCTAGCCTTTTACCCTCGGCAAAGTATGTTTTTTGTTGTTCATCTTGTCTAACCAAAATAGATGATTATAAGTGATATAAAATGAATGTCAAATGAGAATAGTAAGGATATGAGCACGGACAAGATAGGTAAACACTCACCGGATGAGAAGGTAAATAATCACCGGACAAGATGGAAACATGAGATCATGAGAACAAGTATGAGATTGTGAACGGCTTTGACAGGTGATGGGGCTTTGACAGGCTTTGGAGGATGGACGGGCATTAAAAGAGAGAGGTGGGTAGAGTGGGTTTGACTAGCTTTGATGGGTGGTAGGGCTTCGACAGGCTTTGGAGGATGGACAGGCTTCGACAGAGAGAGGCGGATGGAGTAGGTTCGGCTGGCTTTGGAGGGTGGATGGGCTTCAATGGGGAGAGGCAGGTAAAGTGGGTTTGACAAAAAGAGGCGGGTGGAATGGGTCTGACAGGAAGAAGCCGGTGGAGGGTTTTTTATGTTTTTTTTAACATGAACAGTTTTGATTTAGAGAAGGTGGATGGTTTTTTTTTGGGAAATGTGGGTTTAGGATGAGGGAAAGTTGAAAAGATTTTTGTTAAACCCTTTTTTTAACTAATTAATGGGTTCAAATATTAAAACTTCCTGTAAAAAGGGAATTAAATGATAATTTGCCTAAAAAGAAGGAATCATTAACCAATGGAAATCAATTAGTTTTGGCAAAAGTCGTAAATATCCCTGATGATTAATAGCCATTAGATTAGTATCTTTTTTAATATATTCTAATCTAATGGCTGAGATCTTTATTCCTAATTGGGGACAACCTCTCTTTAGTCCCCACGGTATCCAAATTCTTTTGGAACCTCTGATAATGGTTTTGGAATGGTTGGTTACACGGTTATGGAAAGAGGAGCTAGATACGTGAGAGAGATGTGAGAGAAAGAGGAAGAAGAGGAAGAAGAAGAGGAGAAAAGAGGGAGGGGTATTTTTAGAATATTTTTTAAAAAAATAAGAGATTAAAAATTCTATTTGATTTCGTGTCAACTCAATTTTTCAATCGAACAAACTAATCCTATGTGTCACATCAGCACGCCATATAAGTTTGGAGTATTTTTTAGCCTCGGACCCATTCTTAGACTATATCGCAAAAAATTTATCAATCTTAAAATCTCAGGTCTATCGCACAAAAAATTTTAAACTACGGATATAAAGAATAAACTTTTCTAAATATCGTGTGTGTGTGCGCGCATGCTTGCGTGCGAAGAGAATATACGTTTGCTTCACTATAGTTCTAGTGCAAAGAGAATATGTAAATAAATCTAGTTATAAAAAAATGAAAATAATTTATATTAATTAGAGAGAGACTAGAAAATATCTTCGAAGTCTTCCAAGCACTGCCGAGAGAGAATTTCCTCAGACTGTTCAAGTCCCAACTTTTTTGAAATTCTCAAACTAACTAATTGTTCCAGCAATTGAAACATTTATAAAACCCAAAATAGCTTGATACATCTTTCTTTTAACTTTGACAGATTTTCAAGATCAACCTACGTATCCTGTTTAACCTCTGGTACTACTTATTTGAGGATGTCTATTAGAGGCAACTCATGCAAGCATCTCTCATTTATCCATAAAAGGTTTCCGATTTCAATTATGAAGAAAAATTAAGTAAATCTAAAAAATATCATAACACTCCTAATTCTTGACAAAATATTAAAATAAACTTAACTAAAAATATTCAATGAAGAATTGAAAATAAACAAAATGAAAAGTAGAATGAGAAATAAACAGAATTTTTAATTTCGATCATGACAAAATCTATTTACAAAAAATTAATTAGTCAAAATAATATGCAGATATGAGCGTGATTCACATGCACCAATAACTAATGTTTTGAATTACACCAAAAAAAAAAATAACTAATGTTTTGAACTCGGGGTCGGATTACTAACCGGAAATCCATTCTATGGTTGATCTGATATTAAAACTCCTAAGACTACGTGCAGCAGTGGTCCAGGGCTGGGCCACGTAGGAGAGAGGGGGGAGGGGGTAGTTTAATTTGTGAACAGTTTTAAAACTTGGTCGAGGAACCGCTCGGATAGAGAATCAAAGCAGCCCCCATTATTTTAATATTTTTTTTTGTTAGTCCTTTTTTTAGTGCTATTTTATCCTACTTTGTATACTTATCACAATATTATTCGAGTCTAATATTTTTAAAGATAGGATTTGAGTTGGATAAAATCTTATAATTATCTATTTAATTTTATTAAATTTAAAAAATAACTAACTTTGGATTAAATAAACTACATATATTACAATAATATTAAACCATAAATTAAATAAAATGTATATATTACAATAATCTTAAACCATAAATTAAAGAAAATGCATATATTACAATAATCTTAAAACATAAATTAAAGAAAATGCATATCTTACAATAATCTTAAAGTACAAATTAAAGAAAATGCATATATTACAATATTATTAAAACATAAATTTAATGAAATGCATATATTACAACATTCGCAAACAGAAATTACATAGAAATTAGTGAGAAATTTATGATAACGAAAATAAAAATGTGAATTAATAAATTAAAGTTAATTGAAGTGATAATGTGAAAAACATATATATTAATTGTTTATTAGCTGGGGCTGGATTGGATGAGGGCCACTGATGTGGGTTAAAAACTGATTTTGGGGGCTGGTGTGATGTGGATGAGTGAGAAATCAATTAAATATTCCGGGGCTGGATTAGTTCGGGGCCACTGCTGCGGATGGTTTAAGGCCTATGGTCCGAACATGCCCACAGTTTGACCGGATGGATCAGGGAGTTGGTTGAAACGGCATAGGACAATCAAAGAATGTTTTGTCCAACCCACAAACCGTTGGACGATTCGAAACGAAAGTTTATGGTTTTAATTCTAGTAGAGTATAATAAGTTGGTATAAAAAAATTTATTTCGAAAAATGGTAGAGTATATTAAACTAAAATATTGCATTATAAAATTAAGAATGTTAATTTGTTACGAATAGGATAAAATTATAAGATCCATATTTTTTTTGGGGTTGGATGTAGACCATTTTCCTTATCTTCTTTAAAAGATGATTCGTATATGATACGTGCCTTAAAATATCAGACATGTTCAAGATCAACGCATGGATCTATCATCTATAGTATTTAATATTTTTTACATTTTTAGCCTCATAATCTAAGTTAATATGTAATAAGGTATACATTTTGTATCCAACATTCTACCATTATTATTAATCATAATATTTATAACGCGTATAATTGAAATACAACTGATTTGGACTTATGAGCAATAAAAACATAAATAATATTATTAGGCTGTAGCCCACCTACTTTTCAATCCTGTTGGACCGGGCCCATTGGGCCGGTCAACAGACCGACCCAGCCCGTTTGACTTGGCTGACATTAGCATGACATCAGCCACCAGCTAGGCATCCCACGTCAGTGCTGACGTGGTGCTGACGTGGCGATGACGTGGACTGACATGCGGGCCGACATGTGACATGCCACGTGGTAGCTGGCATGCGTTGGTTGGTGCCACGTGTGCCACATAGCGCTTGCATATGCGCCACGTGACACGTGGCACACATGTGTCATGCTGAGTCGGTAGACTGATCCCTATAAATAGGGAAGTTTGGGGTGACTGATTTGTAATTTTTCCCCCAGAATTCACACACAAAAACGGAAATTACGATTTAGTCAGTCGTAGTTTTCTTAGTTATATGGATAGCTCCAGTCATGGAATTAAGCTCCGGTTCATTGTTGTAACGTGATCGGACTTCGACCCGCTCCTCACCAACAATGGTACGGCTTTAGCTGACCTACGGTTTAAGAAGTAAGGTTCCTTAATTATGCTTAATTAACATTTTTATTAAGCTTAATTAATTATATAATTATTTGTTAATTACATACTAAATCCCCACAATTGGTATCAGAGCATGGTTTTTATCATGATCATTTATGTTGTTGTTTTTTAATTAAAAAAGATTTGAGTTAAAAATGTGTTAATCATGATTAATTTGTTAATCAGATTGTTTTTTGGACAAAATCGCAAAGAAATTTTATTTCTTAAGCACTGAATTAGATATTTGTTTTCTGATTGGAACGATTTGAAAATTTTGCAAAAGTCTCAGTGACTAAACGGTAATTTGCCACCTGCATTTTGAAAATCGGTTCCCTGTTTTGCAATTTTTCCTCCGATTCATTCAAATCCATTTTCCGATCAAACTCGACCAAATCAATCCCAAAAACCTGTTCCAATCGATCCCCTGACGTGTTCTGAGCACGTGGATACCCAATTTTGCCTTCGTCGTCGCCGGAGTGGCGAGTTCTCGTCGACGAGAGCCTCGGCTTCGTCGAACGGAGAACTCCTTCGCAAAGCTTGATTGTTGAACGACGGCCCCCGATTGTGATACCACCATGATCAGGAGGTTGTGGTGAGTCATTTCCGACAGGTGGCGTTGGATGACTCACCACCGTTTGTCGGATTTGGTGGAGGCCAAAACTAAGGTTTCGGGCAGGGGGAGAGAAAGAAAAGGGGAAAGGGGAAGGAGGAAGTGTCGGGGGCATTTTGGTAATCTTGATTTTTACCTTAAATATCTGGTGTACTTTTTACCGAATGGTACCCAGTGGTTTTAATTGAATTGTAAATTAATCCTTTTCGATAATTTTTAATTCAAATTTAATCCTGAAATTTGATTTAATTGTGTTTTAAGTCCAAATTTCAAAAATTCTGGGGTACTTATTGATGATTGGTACTCGGAAGTTTTAATTGATTACTAAATTGATCCTTATGGATGATTTTTTAATTCAATTTGGTTCTGAATTTTGATTTAATTTTTAATTAAGTCAAAATTTAGTTCAAAATTTTGATTTTTTTAAATAAATTTGTTTTATTTAATAAAATTTTAAAATTTGAAAGATTTTTAAAAAAAGAGATTATTTTAAATAATCTATATAATGTTTTGGAATATCTTCCGAGAAATTATAAAGATTTATCCATATTATCACATCGGATGCATTGGAGATTTGGAAATATGTTTCTCAGATCTTATTTCTTGGAAGATATACTATCTAACCCAAGGAATAATCTTGAAATTTTTTGCCAAATACAATGTCGGACAAACCAAAGCCTCAGGTTGATACGGAAGCCTTGCATAGGAATCTGATTTAACGGAGACTCCGCCCACTGAGATTGGACGATGATACTATGTTGGTTGCTAATCACATAGTGTCGGTCCACTGGGAGATGCAGAAGATAATTTGGATGGGTGCGTATAACTATGGGGAGGATTGGGTGACGATGTTCCGAGACCTTTTGTCCACTTTGGACAACAGTGGAGGATTGTCCGAACTCTTTAACCCACCAGTATACGCTCTAGTATTTAATACGGAGGGGCCCGGGGAGACTTCTAGGGCCGCTGCTTCTAGGTCATTTATTGACCTAGAGGAAGAGCCTGAAGAAGATCCAGAAGAAGATCATAATTCTCAGACCGGTTCTGCCGATCATCCGATCATGATAGACTGATGTGATTATGTATATGTCTGTTGTGTTAGTCTTTTCTTGTTTTTGTGTAAAAACAATATATGTAGTAATAAGTTGTGTACTTATTATATGTTTATATCTAGTTGTGTACTTGTAATATAAACTGTGTAAATGTATCTTTGGATGCGTGTTTATATGTATTTGTACATATATGTGTGAATAAATATAGTGTTTATTTTATTTACATTCCATTTGAGTATACTATAAGTGAAATTTTAATAACCTTAATTAAAGATTAAATCTTGAATGGTAATAGGAAGCACGCTAGTGACCTACTTCGATTTCGAGACTAATCAGAGATTAAGTGTTATTAAATCAAGAGATTATAGTAAACTGTTCATATTGCCTAAATCAAAAAATTCCTATATGAATTCTTATATTTTATAAATTCTCTACAAAAATGACGGTAGCATCTACAACGATAATTGCTGAATTTAACCGTGAGCTGAGGCTCAACGGAGATAATTACAATAATTGGAGTATGAAGATTCAATACATGCTCGAAGAACAAGAGGTTCTCGAGCAAGTTAGAGTCATCATGCCCGAACCTGAAGCATGTACAACTACTCAGCATAGGTATAACAGTGACGCCTATGTTATTTGGAAAAAGAAGAATTCCACTGCCTGTCTAATTTTGCTAAGTTCCATGATGGATGATATCACCCAGCAATTTTGCGTTTATGAAACTACGAAAGAGCTTTGGGATGCCCTTAAAGTGAAATTCAGGAAGCTTTCATTGTCGAGGCTTCGTGCCTTGACTATAAGGTTTGATACCTTTGTAAAGCGTCTCAACGTCACTATGAGGAAACATCTCAGGATGATGTCCAACATGATAAGTGACCTGGCTGAGGCCGGTCATGTGCTTAGTGACGAGCAGCAGATTCAGGCTGTCATTTGTTCCTTGCCTGTGAGATGGGAACAAATGAAGATGAACCTTACTCATTCTGATAATCTAGTGACATTTGAGGATGTTGCTAGACATCTTGAGATAGAAGAAGGTCGTCTTCTAGCTACAAGATCTTATCCTGAAGCTAATTTGATTAATTCAAATAGCTCTAAGGGTAAGAAGAAGCGGAAAGGAAAAAGAAAGGGTAAGGATTCTTCTGTTCCAAAAACAGCTAACCTAGGCATCAAAGTTGGTAGCTCAGGGTCTAAAAAGAAGAAAGCGTTTAACATTTCTAAGGTAAAATGTTATAACTGCCAGAAGAAAGGCCATTTTGCAAAAGATTGCAATATGCCTAAGCAGGTACATTTAAACTCAAATGTGATTGAGATTAATGTATCTTCTTGTACCCTACTTGCTGAATCACATTCTTTATGGGTGATAGATTTGGGAGGAACCGACCATGTAGCTAGAGATCAAAGTTCCTTTGTTGAATTTCGGAGATTGCCAAATGGAGCAAAGACCATTTTTGTTGGCAACAACTCGTTAGTAGAAGTGAAAGGTCTGGGCACTAGCAGTATACACCTTAGTGGTGGGCATGCTCTCATTCTACATGACGTGTCATATGCTCCGGATATTCGTAGAAACTTAGTCTCTGTTACTGCTTTGATGTCTTTGGGGCTTTCCCTGTTGTTTGGGAATGATATTGTAAAACTGTTTCTGGATGATGTGTTTTATGGTTTCGGATATAAATCTGATGGTTTTTTTGTATTGGACGTTGTTCCGATTGATAGTTATTCTTTAGTCACTAGTTCAAATTCATCGCAAGATGATATAAAACTGTGGCATTCTAGACTTGGGCATGTGGGCCAAGTACGCTTAAAATGTCTAGCAAAGGCTGGATTGTTGGGTAAAATAGAGAAATCTATTTTTCCTAAATGCATTCCTTGTCTAGAAGGAAGAGTACAAGAAAACCATTTAGAACTGGAACTAGAGTCAAATTCTTATTAGAATTAGTTCATTCTGATATATGTGGCCTAATGAATGTGAGGGCGAGACATGGTGCATTTTATTTCATTACCTTTATTGACGACTATTCAAGATATAGTCTGATATATCTAATTTCTCACAATTCAGAAGCATTAAATTGCTTCATGACATACATGAGTTTCGTTGAGAATTAGAAGGAAAGAAAGATGAAGGCTCTACGAACTGATCATGGTCGTAATTATCTTTCAAATGATTTTAATGCATTATGCATTGAAAAAGGAATTGAACATCAGTTGTCCATTCCTTACACGCCTCAACAGAATGGGGTGGCTGAAAGAAAGAATAGAACCCTTCTTGACATGGTTAGATCTATGATGGCAGAGGCAAATTTGCCAATTTCGTATTATCGAGATTATCAAAACCGGGAATTTCGTAGGTCTGATAGAACTAGCATACCTCGCTGACGATTTGTTATCAAAGGTAAGACAAATGCATCCTTGGTATCACTGAAGAAATTTGGTGATTCAAGTGAAGTTTTATTGACCATACTTCAGGATGTAGATGAACCCAGAAATGTTTCTTAAGCTCTGTCATCTCCACAGAAAAATGAATGGGTTAAAGCTATGGGGGAAGAGATATCTTCCATGACCAAAAACAAGGTTTGGAACCTAATTGATTTACCTAAGGGACGTAGGGCTATTAGGAACAAGTGGGTTCTCAAAGTCAAACGTAATGCAGATAGCAGTATCGAAAGATATAAAGCTCATCTAGTTGCACAAGGATTTAGGCAACAAGAAGGAATAGACTATGAGGAGACTTTTGCTCTTGTTGTTAGATTTACGTCAATTAGAGTCATTTTAGCAATGGTTGCTAACATGAATCTAGAATTATATCAGATAGATGTTAAGACTACTTTTCTCCATGGAGAATTGGATGAAGAAATCTATATGATTCAGCCAGAGGGCTATATCCAAGAAGGCTGCGAACAAAAGGTTTTCAAATTGATTAGATCAATTTATAGCCTCAAGCAATCATCTAGACAGTGGTACATTCGATTTCATAACACTATCATATCAAATGATTTTATTATGATAGACAAAGATCACTGTGTGTATATTAAGCGATCAGATAAAAATTTTGTCATCATTACTTTATATGTTGATGACATTCTCTTAGCCTCTAATGACATGGGACTACTTGTCAAAATTAAAAATTGGTTTTCTTCCAATTTTGATATGAAAGACATAGGAGAGGCTGATTACATACTCAGAGTTAAAATTTCAAGGAATCATTCGAAAAGGATTGTGTCTTTTTCAGAAGAGACATACATTCGTAAAGTAATAGAACGTTCGGTTGTAATAATAGTAATCCTAAGTATGTTCCATTAATCAAAGGTCATAATTTGAATAAAGATGCATGTGTAACAACAGCTGAGCAAATAAGGAATATGGAAAAGATTCCTTATGCCAATGCAGTAGGATGTCTTATGTATGCAATGTTGTGTACGAGACCTAATATATGCTATGCTATGGGCATAGTCAGCAGATATCAATCCAACCTTGGTTTACCTCACTGGATAGTTGTTAAGAGAATTATGAAATATCTGAATACCACTGCAGAATATTCCCTATGTTATCAAGGTAGAGACCTAAAGCTGAAGGGATACACTGACGCTGACTGGGGAGGTGATTTAGACAAGAAAAAGTCTACATCCAATTTTGTTTTCCTGTTGGGAGGGGCTGCCATTTCATGGAGCAGCAAGAAACAGACTTGCATATCTCTCTCAACGATGGAAGCCGAGTATGTAGCTTCAGCTCATGCTGCATAGGAAGCGGTGTGGCAGAAGAGATTCTTGTATCACCTGTCCCTAACCAACTCAGTAGAACCAGTGCATTTATTCTATGACAACGAAGCGGCTATAGTTTATGCTAAGGATCCGCGTTTCCATATCAGAGCTAAACAAATAGACATTAAATTTCATTTTGTTAGAAATTTAGTGAAAAACAAAGAGTTGTGAATGGAACACATATCTACACAAGATATGATTGCAGATCCAATGACCAAAGCCTTATCTTGAGAAGTGTTCGAGAAACATGTAAAGTCATTAGGTTTGCGACAGTTTCGTTAATAAATGTATTAGTTTTTTGTTTTTGGGCAATATGAATCTTGCGTAACATGTCAGACAGAAAATTAGCCCACTCACACGGGTGTTTACCTCAGTGGGAGTCAAATGTGTTGATTCTTGATTGAGTTGAGGCAGCTGTTGGATATTTTAGATGCGCAATATCCTATGGCGATAATGTCGTCTTGCTATGAGAGCAAAATTTGTATTGTAATGCGGTAATGAGTTACTGTATTTGGATTTTTTGTAATCCATATGATAAGAATAAGTGGAACTTATTGTACCCTCTGTCTTGAAGCCTAGAGTTAAGCTATGGCTATAACTCTAGTATGGTGTTAATTGACATGTGTTCCTATAGAATGGAATCCACACCATAACACGAGAATGACTTTCTTATGTGCTGTTCGACCACCAGATGGGATTAAAAATGTTCATTGATTTCACAATCCCTAGTGTGAGACTGCATTTCGAGAACTATGGTTCACGATATATACCCTTAAAATCCTAAACATATTCTGGAAATATGATTTAGTACTGCTATCTTAGTTAGTTCATGTAGAGGTTATGACATATTCATTCGACCTGGCATGACTAATTAGAAAAGCAGACTAAGTGATTATGGAAAGAATATTGTTAAGGGAGAAGGAACTCTGTCTATCACATTTCAAGTTTCGTAGTTCATGTGCACCTATTGTATTCAAAAGTATAATAGTGAACATGAATAAAATTGTTTGAAATCATTGTGAGAACAATGGAATATGAATGAGTCCTGGGGTTATAGCACACTTTATCATATGTGAGATGTTGAGATGCTACTATTCAATTAGCTCGTATGTCGGTGCCGCTGAATTTTTAGCTTAACGGACTCGACATATGTTGGTCGCATGACCGCCTAAATAAACCGTTAACTGTACATTATTGATTAGGGTCAATAATGATTGTGTGTAAAGAATTTGGGACATGGGCCCTTATTTCATCCATTGTTGATTATGATCAATAAAGGATGAGTGGGAGATTGTTCATTGGGCTGGTCAACGGACCGGCCAACCCATTTGACTTGGTTGACATCAGCATGACATCAGCCACCAGCTTGGCATCCCACGTCAATGCTGACGTGGTGATGATGTGGACTGACATACGGGCTAACACGTGGGTGCCACGTGGCAGCTGGCATGCGTTGGTTGGTGCCACGTATGCCACGTGGTGCCACGTGACACATGGCACACACGCGTCATGCTGAGTCGGTGCTGAGTCGGTGGACTGATCCCTATAAATAGGGAAGTCCGGGATGACTGATTTGTAACTTTTCCCCCAGAATTCACACACAAAAACGGAAATTATGATTTAGTCAGTCGTAGTTTTCTTAGTTACACGGATAGGTCCAGTCGTGGAATTAAGCTCCGGTTCGTTGTCGTAACATGATCGGACTTTGACCCGCTCCTCACCAACAACGTTATGGCTTTAGCTGACCTACGCTTCAAGAAGTAAGGTTCCTTAATTATACTTAATTAACATTTTTATTAAGCTTAATTAATTATATAATTATTTGTTAATTACATGCTAAATCCCAACAATTCCAAAAAAAAATTCACTAATTTAAATCATTCGATAGAATATCAAGAAAAATATATAACATATTGATACTAGAGGAATTTCTGACTAACTATGGAAACGAAGGGTTTTGAGAGTTTTACTGGAGAACTTCGAGGGAGCACAAAGTTCTAGAAATTTTAGGTTACATGTATGCTTAAGAAGTGTGGATAGAATATGAATAGACCATTACTGGCACAGACTCATTGTTTTTAAGAAATATTAAAAACAATCAAGATTTGGATCAGATAAACCATCAAGATTTGGTATAATCGTCATCTCTATACAGAACACAGTTTCAAAATGTTTTTTTTTTGTCTTCGGGGGGGAATGTATGAATGGGAGTATTGAGCAACATGTGATGGGCCGGAAAATAGCGGGCTGGAGCTCATCCAGGACAGGGCCTTCTTCAAGATGCTTTTGGATTTATTTTACCTGTTTGCTAAAGCCTAAATGTTTTAGCTTCTTTGTTTCTTTGTCGAGAGCTTTCTGTTCATATTTATTCAAACAAACAAATATTTTTGTGATTTGGGGAAAATTGGATTCGACACTTTGCATCGTAAAGTTGGAAATAAAATATTTTAATCGTGGTGTTATTGATAGCATTTTCTTATGGAATTTTTTCTCAATAAATTTTGCCGCATGCAAAATTTTGAACAAGTCAGTGCATGCAAAATTAAGAATTCTTTTTTCATTATTATATCAAGCCTTTGTTAGAGGATCTTTTCTACTTTTCAGATATCGTATCGAGCTTGAACCAAGTATTTATCCAGTCATAAACAAAAAATTTCCTAGTATAAACATTAAAATATCATGTCAAGGTTATTTAGCTGATCCGGAACTCTATAGGTCTAAATTCCATAATTTATAATTCTAGAAGTCAGATTCTATGGTCATTTTATATAGGGGATCATTTTTTTCATTAAATATAGAAAATAAGACATTATCGGAAAGGTCTAGATATCAAACATTTCGGAATTTTGAATTGTCTAGAGAAACTTATTAGACTTTGGTAAGGTGGAGTTAAGAGATCATTGTATTTTTTTTCCTTATAAACACCTTTTATACTATTATCTTTTTGGTGATATTAGCACCTTTTATATAGATGTAATGTAGATGATCTAAAAAAAGTTATTTTTTAGAGTAACATATCATTTTAGTTGTTCTTCTTTTGGCTTTGAATATCTTAAGGTGGATTCCTAACTCCTAAGATGATTTTTCTGTATGCTCGTTGTTGTTGGGACTTGATCCCATTTTCTCCATTTTCGGCAGCATTAACAATATATTATCTACTCTTTTTTTGAAAATCAAACATCTTTTATTAAGCGACAAATTACGTCGGAAAGTCGTTACACAAAAGGAGTCGTAATTCCAAGGGCGGATGTCGTACCCAATCAGACGAACCAAGTCTCTCCCTAGACTGAGTCGCAACCCAATTGGCCACTTCATTCGCACCACGTGGAGTAAAGACGAGATTACAGAAAGGGGAGTCCGTAAGATCCTTAATAATTAAAGACCCTAAATTCTCTACCCGCCAATCAATAGATCTTGAATGACTGTTAATGAAATCAACGGCCATTTTACAATCTGAGTAAATCTTGGTTGGTGAATGCACAAATCTTGATAACACAAGTTTAATAGCCATTTGAATAGCCAACATCTCGGCTTCCAAGGAGGATGTAGCTTGTGTTCTGGAATCATGACCATCTATAATTTGGCCTAAGTGATTGCGGACAACTGCTACAAGTCCCGCAGAGAGGTTCTCGTTTGACCATGACGCGTCGCAGTTGATGACATACTCTTGTGGTAAGGGAGGGAGCCAAACTGTAGTAGGATATGCTCCAACCCATGAGTTTTCTGGTACATTCTTCGTGGCTACCCATTCTTGCCAACCATGAATTGATTTTTGAATCGTCTGGATTGGAGAAGGGGCCGTACCATCAAAGAGTGCTTCGTTCCTAGCTTTCCTCACCTGCCAACATATAAAGATGGCAAGTGAGTGTAAGTCTCTTAAGCTAGTAACAGCTGTGTCACGCGAAAGCTTAACCAGCCAATCTTTAAAGCAGTTAATTGAATCGATCCTAATATTAAGACCAAATGGACAAGCAAACCATGATGCTCTAGTATGGGGACAATAAAAGATCATGTGAATGATAGTTTCAGGACCAAGTCCACAGAGTAAACATTCATCACTAGCACCTAGTTTCCTTCTAAACATAGACACAGCAGTTGGTAAGGAATTAGTAAATAATCGCCACAAAAAGTTTTTCAACTTAGGTGGAGCATCTATCTTCCATAACATGCTCCAGAAGTTAGAAACAATTGCACCAGAAACAGCAGACAAGTCAACACTATTCTCACAATTAACAATATGCAAATAGCCAAGTTTGGCCGTGTAAGTTCTGTTGACAGCTTTCGTCCAAATCTGTCTATCTTTAGTAAAAGGATGAGGGGGGTTCATGTTGAGAGTTGCATCCTTCTCCTGCAAAGAAAACATATCAGAGATGAGTTCTATATTCCAAGAGTTTGTTTCTAGGTGAGTAAGATCTTTAACCCAATCCACTGAACAAATAGTAGGTTTATCCGTGAATAAACTGTTCGGAAGTAGCCCGGGCACCCAGTGATCATTCCAGGGGTCTACGCTTGTTCCATCTCCAATCTTCCAAATCATGTTGTCCTTGAATAGATCCTTGGCAAAATGTAGACTATGCCACATCCAGGATCCCTATCTACCTTTAGCAGCCTACAACAGGTTAGTTTTAGGGAAATACAAACCCTTTAACAGTCTAGTGCATAAGAGATCAGGGTTAGTAAACATCCTCCAAACATTTTTTCCAAGAAGATTATTATTAAAGGCCTCCATATCTCTAAAGCCAAGTCCTCCCATAGACTTTGGCCGAGCCACCTTACTCCATTTTTGCCAATGCAAACATCTTTTCTCAATATCCCCTTTCCACCAGAATCTAGCAAGGATCGTATTCAATTTGGAACAAAAAGATTTTGGGAATTTTACACATTGCATAGAGAAAGTAGGAATAGCAGATAACACAGCTTTTATCATTGTCTCTCTACCCGCCATAGAGAGTAACTTTTGTTTCCAGGAAAGTGCTCTATTAGAAACCCTGTCCAAAATAAAATTCAAAGCAGCAGTTATTGATCTACCCCAGAAAGAGGGTAAACCCAAATATTTATCCTCACAATTTATCTCAACCATGCCAAGCACATTCAAGATATCATCTCTAGTATCCCTAGAGACCAATTTGCCAAATATGATACTGGATTTCCTCTAGTTAAAGAGTTGGCCAGAGGCCCCCGAAAAGGCATCAAGCATCTACTTTAACATAGTAGCCTCATAACAAGAAGCTGTTCCAAAGACCAAAGTGTCATCAGCAAATAACACATGAGTAAATACAGGGCAAGAGTTATTTAGTTTAAGGCCAGAAATGATCTGTCTCTGCTGGGCACCAAGGAAAAATCTAGAGAAAGCTTCCGCAACCAGAAGAAACAGAAAAGGCGAGATTGGATCACCTTGACGAAGACCTCTCATTGGAATGAACCAACTAAAAGGATTCCTATTAAGCAAAATAGCATAAGAGACAGAAGAAATACAAGATATCACACAATTAATCCATTTATCAGGGAAAACCCATCTTACGCATGACTTTTTCAAGAAAAGACCAGTTGACCAAATCGTAAGCTTTTTTCAAATCCAGCTTAAGAGCCATAAGAGCATTCTTTTTTCTCTTGCCCACTCTCAAAAAATGAAACACTTCATGAACAATAAAGATATTATCTTGGATAGCTCTACCTCCAGCAAAAGCACCTTGATTATCACTCACTATAGTTCCAATTCATAGTTTGAGCCTATTAGCAAGCACCTTAGAATATACTTTATAAGCGAAGTTGCAAAGACTAATTGGCCTATAATGAGCAATACGATCAGGTAGTTTTACTTTGGGAATGAGTGCAATGAAAGTTTTATTAAGTTCTTTGGGTACAGATTGAGTGTTGAAAAGCTCTAATACTGTAAGAGAAAGCTTAGACCCTACCACATCCTAATACTTATGGAAAAACATACTTGAGAGGCCATCCGGGCCCGGAGATTTGTTCCTTCCCATTTGAAATGCTGCTATCTTAATTTCTTTTATACTGATTGGTTTAATAAGATCTTCTTTCATGTCCTCTGATACCAATATAGGAATTTCATCAAGGATAACCCCTGCATCACAAGTATCAGAAGAAGAAAAGATTTATTGGAAATAGTTAGTAACCAAATCACCAACCTCCTCTTCGGACTCAACCTAGATTCTAAGATCATTTTTTAATCTACGAATCTGGTTTTTCTGCTTGCGTTGAGTAGTCGAAGTATGAAAGAACCTAGTGTTTTTATCCCCGACTTTGAGCTAGTTCAACCCAGACCTTTGATGCCAAAATTGCTCCTCCTTTTCACGAAGGGCATCCAAATTCTGTTTTAAGGTAAGCTCTTTGATACGGGTCTGCTCAGTTTCCATACAAGATTGTAACCTATTTATTTCATTCAGTAAATTATCACCCTTATTCATTTGTTTCCAATAGCATTTCTTACTCTAATACACTAGGTCTTGGCTACATTTTTTGCTATGTCTTTGCCACCTATCAGAATATCTCCTATAGCACTCCGAATTCCAAACATTCTTTATGATCTTCCTACAATCCTCCTCAGCTAACCAGGAAGATTCAAATCTAAAGAGACGTCTTCTTTTTCCACCCAGCCTCATATCCAGAATCAAATAGGCATGATCTAAACCATCAAAAGGCCCATGAAAAACTAAAGCATCAAGAAAACAATTCCTCCATTGCTCATTACCCGTAGCCCTATTGTGTCTTTCCAAGATACGATGACTGCCATGCTGTTTATTTATTCAGGTGAAGTGATTCCCCTGATACCCCAAATCCATGAGCTCTGCATCGTATAAGAAATTACCAAGCCCTTGCATCTGACTATAGCAAGGAAGATTTTCCCCCAACTTGTCCTCAACACTATAGATCGAATTTAAGTCTCTAATTAGTAACCAAGGGTACTCTTGGGCCTGAACTAGCACGACATGAAGTTTCAGAATTCACATCTTTTTATCTGGTCAGGTTTACCATACACCAGCGTGGTTGACTAACCCTTACAAGCCATAGTTTCCCAGTAATCCACATCAATGTAATTCGTAGACGAATCATTAACAGAGATTTCTATCCTATCATCCTACCAAAGTGCTAAACCTCCGCTCCTCCCAGTAGGATCAACATACCAACTATTTGTAAATGATGTGATCCACAACTCCTACGTATCTTATCAATCTTATGTCGTCTTTGTTTGGTCTCCATAAGGAAAACCAAAGATGGCCTATGCTTTCTAATGAGTCCCTTAAGAGCTCGTATCATCGGGGACTGACCCAATCCCTGATAATTCCAGGAGATGATGATCATTCCCGGGCAGGTGGCCTTGGGGCTGCCACCTTTCCCCAATCATTTTGGATAATGGGAGATATGGGAATTACCTTAATCCCTGAAGATGTGTCCTGAGGTTGCCCCCTCTTCGGCCTCAAAGCCTGTTCACCGGTAGAAGAGATCAGAGGCTTGAATTTCTTTGTTTTCCTTGATGGTGGAGATGCATCGCTCAGATTAACTACCCGATCAATCGCATCTAACCCAGTCGGTAGTCGAGAAGTAAGACTATTAGACCACATGCAGCAATATACTGAGCTAGGGGAAGGATGAGTGGGGCCTGTAGAAATTAAAAAAAAAGTAAGAAAGAAATAAGAAGAGCCAACAGAGGATGGCCTTCCATCCCTGGGATGAGAGGGGATGGGTGGAGTGGGGCCCACCTACAGTTGGGTTTATTTTTTTATTTTTTTTATTTTTTTAATCTAATTTTTTATCCACTTCGTATACTTATCACAATATTATTCATTCACAATATTTTTAAGGGAAAATTAGTCTAAGACTCCTATACTTTGGGAATTCAACTCATTTAGTCCTTACTGTTTCAAAACTACTTTTCAGTCCCTATTATGTAAAATAACATATACATTTAGTCCCTAGCAGGTCAATCGCTGATGTCAGCAGTCAATATAAAATTTTTAAGACCATTTTACCCTTCTTTCAAACATAACCCAACCCAACTCGACTCAATCAACCCAACCTAACTCGACCGACCTAACCGACCCAACCCTTCTTGCTCTTCTTCTTTATCGGTGAATGATGTCAACTTTCGAGGCCCAAATTGGTGAACGACATTGACTTCTAAGACCCAAATCACCCCAGTAACCTAAACTCCAATCTCTATCATTCTCTTTTAACTCTGCAATATCCACGGCAAAGCCCCAAGGTTCAACCTTCGCTGCCATCGCGGAGGGTGAATGGAGGGAATCGCAGTGAAAGTCGCACAATTGGGCGACCCAGCAGTGGATGACCACAGATGAGAAGTAACTATCACCTTCTGATGAGGAGCTGCAGAGGCAGATGTCAATGGAGACATGTAGGCAGAGCTACAGCTCACGCGCCCTACTCCTCTACAGATCTCCTCTCTCGATCCTCTGGACCAGCTCTGGAAGTTGGTTAAGTCCATCGCCCACGATGATGATTTCTGCCTACAGACTGATCAAGCCAAGGAGACGCTCAACTCCTTGAAGGCCACGAAGGTCGGTGGCCGACCAGCTTCTAACTCGTCTTCCCTGCTCTCTAGGCTGAAAGAGAAGGTGTCGTCACCGTCGCCAGAAATTTTTGAAGAGTTCAGGTGCCCCTTGTCTAAAGAGCTTATGAGAGATCCCGTCGTTCTTAGCTCTGGCCTGGTGAGAGAAAAAAAAAAGATTACTTCTTTGGGTCTAAGCTCATTTCTTTACTTTTTTTCCCAAAGGAAGCGACAAGTACTGGGTTGGTTTCTTGGATTAATAATGAGTTTTAAAGTTCAAATTTGTCAAAGGAAGGAAAAAGAGAGAACCCAACTTTTTGACCTACTTTTTTAAATATTGGGTTGTCCAAATATGAACATTTGTTCTTGGGCTCTATGGAGTTAATCCGTTGATTTTACTGATTGACTCTATAGAAGAAGAAGGCAGTTACGTAGGAGGAAAAAGAAGAAGAAGAAGGGGAGTTGGGTTGGTTGGGTTGGGTCGAGTCGGATTGGGTTGATTAGGTCGAATCGGGTTAGGTTAGGTTTGAAACATGGGTAAAATGGTCTTAAAAAATTTTATGTTGACTATTGACATCAGCGGTTGACCCGCTAGGGGTTAAACGTCTATGTTATTTTGCATAGTAGGGACTAAAAGAGTAGTTTTGAAACAGTAGGGACTAAAATGATTGAATTCCTAAAGTACAGGGGTCTTAGCCTAATTTTCCCTATTTTTAAAGATAAGATTTGAGATAGAAAAATCTTAATAGTAATTTTTAACTCCCTATAAATAGATTACATATATCAACTTATAACTTCATACCAAAACCAAATTTCTATCTTCTTTTTTCCTACTATGGATCCAAACAATCCTAACTCTCCAAATTTTTATCTATTTCACAATCATTCTTTCCCTAATTAAGAAGAGTTTCAAGATTCTCAACCATTTTATTTCTCTCAATTTTTGCCAAATCTTTCCCGAATTCTCATACATGAACATTGTAGCCCTCAAAATGACCTTCAAAATTTATTAACAACCCACTACACATCCAGGAGAGTGATGAAAGTGTCGACAACTAGTTAGATTGTTAAAGAGGATATAGCTCTAGTGTCATCTTACATCTTTTATAGTGAAGATAATAGAATTGGAAAAAATCAAAAAAGTTTAGCATTCTGGGCACGTGTGAGCGCCTTGTATAATGAAGCTCCAGCTAAAAAACCAGAAAAAATAAAAGAAAGAAATGTAGAGCAAATGAAAGGTCGTTTCAAATGACTTAATACTAGTGCACAAAAATGAATTGGTGAATACAAGCAAGCGCTTGGGAGAAAATGGAGCAGCATGAGCATAGCTGACGTAGAGCAAAAAAACACAATCACTATATTCAGGTAACACCAACGTCAAATTTCTGACTTGATTGTGTTTAATGAAGTTATGTGTAAAAATTCAAAATAGAGTTTGGATGTACAACATGATGCAACCTATCGTCCCCCGAAGGTTGAGTAGGACTTTGAGGAAAGTGGTGAAAGTTCAAAAAGAACTAGAACGACAGATGAAGGAGAGTATTTAATCCCTCCAATCTGGATACTTGAATCAGTAGATCATCATCAATGGTGCATCTTATAGGTAGAGATGCAGCTAAAAAAGAAGAGGAAAGGAAAAGATTATTGTTGATGATATTGTTGTTGAAATACGGGCATTAGAATGACCCAACAAACCAAGGTCAAATTAATGAAGAAGAGAATATAGGCCGAAAAGATGAGGGAATAGAGTGAGAATACAAAGACAATAACAGTAGCACGAAATGAAACAAATAGAGATGCAAATAAAATAAATGGACCTATTTACTACACTGACGATGAAAAAAAATCTCTCCCTAGAAGATGAAGATATGAAACATCACCTAGTGTCCATTTTGTGTGAAAAATGAATGTTGTATTTCTATGTAAATTCAGTTTACGAGTGTTGTAATCTATGCACTTTCTATAATTTCTATTTACAAGAGTATTTGTAATTTATAATTTAGCATTTTCTACATAATTTGAATTATTACTAATTTAATACTTTCCAACAAAAATTGTTATTGTTTAATTTTCAAAATTAATTTTTTAATGTGATATACAAAATTTATATTAATGAATATTAATATGTGAATTTAAAAAATTAAAATTCATTGGGTTGATGATGTGGATGATAGATTTATTAACTGTTTATTGATTGGGGATGAGTTAGGGTGGGGATGTTGGTGTGGGTTAAAAATGAGAGTAAGCGGATGAGTTGAGATGGATGAATGAAAAATTAATTAAATATTCTAGGGATGAATGAGGATAGATTGGGTGGGGAATACTGATACGGATCTTTTTTATGTTTGAGATTAGTGGTTGATCTAGATCTATAACATTATTACAATGGTATTGATGCATTCTCTCATCTAATATGTATTAATTATTATGGGCTATTTGATTTCATTTGGGTAAATTTGTCCAATGATATACTCTCAAGCGTACATCTTAAATGTAACGTCGCTACTTTTAACACAAATATATATCTTGTAATTACCTATGTGGTGGATAATCTTCTTAGACTACGCACAATAGGATGGACGTGACGTTCTCACATTTAGCGCGTGCACTATACATGTAGCAATTAGGGGCCAAGACGTTAGGTGCCCTCATATGTCAGTAAAACATTGTACGCACTGATATCAAACGGCGGTCCTGCATGCGTTGCATGAGACACTTTGATTGTTCCATGTTGTCACTTTCTTCGTTTTTATTATGTTCTTGAAAAAAAATTAAAAAAATCATGTTAATAATTTTATAATTTGGATCATTATATTCGAACAAATTTTTTATATTAATAATTTTATAAATTATTTTGTATCCAATAATTTTGTTAATGTGGTTTAGAAAAGTTTTCAATATATATGATCAAAAATTATTTCAAAACTCTATAAATAAATGTCAATATCATTTCATATTTGGCGGTGCCGCAAATTATGAATATTCAACACAACGCATTGGATCTCTATCAAACTTCATGAGTGCTAATACACAATTTTGATGTAGAGAAGCTCATATCGCTATAACAAAAAATACTTGATTGAGTATATTTGACAAAATTTTGATGGTTGTAGTTAATTATGTGATTTGTACTTTCTGTATTTGTAATTCGAATTATTTATAAATTTTTTTATTTAACAAAATCATTAATTTGTTACTTTGGAATTAATCATAAACGTTTCTAAAATTTATTCGTAATCATGTTCATATTTAATACAATTAGGTATATTTAAAAAAATAAACAAAATTAGAGTAGTCACGAAAAGGATGAATGTAGTAATAACACGAGTAAAAAAAATACAAAGATAAAACTAAGGGTAAATTGCCCTCCCGTCCCTCTCCTTTGCTTAAATTACTATTTTTTTTTTCTACTGTTTCAAAAATGATGATTTCGTCCTCCAGATTTGATTTAATAGCACTCTAAGGTCCCTGGTGCCGGAATCGGAAAAAAACTTCGGCGACCGGGGATCTGAAATGACCAAATTGCCCCTCCCTCTTCCTCCATATCGACGTGTAGAACCGGAGAAGGAAGAGAAGTTAGAGAAGGAAGATGAGTGGAGGGAGAGGGAGGGCCAATTTGGTCATTTCAGGTCTCCGGTCACCGGAGTTTTTTTCCGATTCCGGCATGAGGGACCTTAGAGTGCTATTAAATCAAATCTGGAGGACGAAATCATCATTTTTGAAATAGTAGGGAAAAAAATAGTAATTTAAGCAAAGGAGAGGGACGGGAGGGCAATTTACTCTAAAACTAATATATACGAAAAAGAAATTCTATCGGCAAAGTCGCCCTCGCACGAGGGCGGATAATCTTAGTTTTAGTATAGGGAAAAGAACCTTTAAGTACCATGTGGTTTACTGAAAATTACTTTAGTACCCTACGGTAAAAATCTTTCAATCGAGTCATACATCACCTAATTCACATCACTTTCGTCATACATCACCTAATTCGTCAGATCTTTAATTCGCTCAATGTGCGGGTTTTTTAGGTGATGTATGATTAAAGTGATGTGAATTAGGCGATGTATGACTCGATTGAATGGTTTTTTTATCACAGAGTACTAAAGTGATTTTTCGATAAACCACTGAATACTTAAAATATCATTTACCTCGGCAAAGTCGGCCTCCCACGAGGGCGGATGATCCTAGTCTTAGTATATACTCAGACAGACGTCCAGCAAATTATTTTGAAGGTCGTATCCATAAAAAAAAAGTAAATAAACGAGAATACAAATAGACAAAGAAGGAAAAATAAAGGGAGACATAGAGAACGAGGGTCAAACGCTGAAACGCACAATCACAGTGAAGGGATAGATTAGATCAGATCAGATCTCATCTCATCTCATCTATCCACCCAATCCACTAGTACCGATAATCTGACTTCACACCCTTCAAGTTATGCTATATCCTCCTCCTCGACCAATCCAACGGCTCACCCTCCTCGCCTTTCCCAAATCTGAATCCCAGCCATCCATTCCCCAATCGCAATGGGAGTGGAGGCCCAGACATGGACGACCACGCGGCGGATGTCCAACCCGAGTTTGTCCGCTTCGGACAACCTCGAGTTGGACGTGCCCTTGACCCCTCCGAGCGAGTCCCGTCCCAGATGGGTACCGGGCTGGTGATACTCTCCTGGTACGCCTCCAACATTGGAGTCCTCCTCCTCAACAAGTACCTCCTCGTTTCTGGTACCAGCATCCATTCGAGTCTCTCTCGTATTCATAGTCGAGCAACGTCAAACCTTAAATTTCCGAACTAAATTGAAGGTTTCCGATATTCCTGACGACGCTGCACATGGTGGCGTGCACGTCGTACAGCTACATTGCGATCCCTGTGCTCCGGCTGGTGCCGCTGCAGCACATCCTGTCGCGGCGCCAGCTCGTGAAGATCCTCGCCCTGTCGGCCATCTTCTGCTTCTCCGTAGTCTGCGGAAACACCTCCCTCCGTTACCTCCCGGTGTCGTTCAACCAGGCGGTGGGGGCCACCACCCCGTTCTTCACCGCCATCTTCGCACTCCTCATCACCTGCCGCCGCGAGACCGCCGGGGTGTACCTCGCGCTCCTCCCCGTCGTATCCGGGATCGTCCTCGCAAGCAACAGCGAGCCACTCTTCCATCTCTTCGGGTTTCTCGTCTGCGTGGGGTCCACCGCCGGCCGGGCGCTCAAGTCGGTCGTCCAGGGGATCATCCTGACGTCAGAGTCCGAGAGGCTCAACTCCATGAACCTCCTCCTCTACATGGCCCCCATTGCGGCGGTTATCCTCCTTCCCGTCACGCTCTACGTGGAAGGCAACGTCATCGCGGTCACCGTCGAGAAGGCAAAGGCGGATCCGTTTATAGTGTTCCTTCTCGTGGCGAACGCGACGGTGGCGTATCTGGTCAGCCTGACTAACTTCCTCGTCACGAAGCACACGAGCGCGTTGACATTACAGGTGCTCGGGAACGCGAAGGCGGCGGTGGCGGCAGTGGTTTCGGTGCTTATATTCAGGAATCCGGTGACAGTTATGGGGATGTCGGGGTTCGCCGTCACCGTCATGGGTGTGGTTCTGTACAGCGAGGCCAAGAAGAGGTCAAAAGTTACTGCTCACTAATTTGGAGGAGGGACTAATTACGTCAAAAAAGTGAATTGCGTCAAAAAATAATTACTTTTGAAGTAATTATATAATTACGTCAAAAAAATTCGGTTTTAATTGATTAATTTGGAATTGCTTTTGAAGGTGGGTCACATAAAAAAGAGAAAAGGGGCTGGCCAATAATTGTATAGGATGGAAAAGAGGGAAAAGATTTAAAGACAAAAGTGAATTGCGTTCTTTTGATCCTTTTCTTCTTCTTTTTGTTATAATAATGTTCTTTTTCTCTACTTCAATTTGTCTCGCCGTAAGCTAGAAAATGTTCCTGATTTCCTGACGGAGAAAGAAAATTTGTGAGCTCAAAAACAACTTATTTCGTTGCAGAAATTTCGGATAATTGATCTGAGATTTTCATTATTATGGCATTCTGATTTTGTTTTCGATTGATAAGTTGCAAACTGAGTTATCATATTATCAAACGAATAACAAAATGTACGAAAGTGAAATTTTATAGTTTAATTTTGTTACGAATCAGTTACAATATGTGGAAGAGTTAAAATATGTAGACCATGTGGGAATGATTAGATTATAATTGTTAAAAATTTACTGAATTATTATATTAAGATTTTTATGTTGAATATGAAAATTTTAACATAATATAAAAAATTTCTATATCAGTTAAAATATATAAGAATGATTAATTTATAAATTAAAATTTATCAACTTAGAATTTTGGATTATACATTATCAGGGTTTGAGTCTTAACGTTATTAAAAAATCATGGGATCCAAACTCTTGCTTTTATTTATACAGTCGTTGTTAGTACAATCGGAGTTCGATATTTTCAAAGAATCTCTTATACTTATTAATGAAAAGGTCAGGCAGTTGAGAAGCGATAAAAAATATCATTTCCTTTAATTAGTGTTTCACTTTTTATTATTGATTGTGTATTTGTCTTATGTGTGAAATTCAATAGTACCAATAGTAAATTGGTGAAAATGTATTGTATTATATTGTGTTAAACTCGAATATAATTTTAAATAAATTTTAAAATATTACAATTAATTTTAAACTAATAAAAATAATTATTTAAACATAATAAAAATACTTATAAATAATTTAATTATAAATATATAGAACTATTAATGATATAATTTAACTTTAAACTTAAAATACTTATAAATAATTCGAAAAACAAAATACATGAATTTTAAGATTTAGAATTTAAGGTTTATAACCTTTAAAAAATTATAAAAGATGAAAATTAATTTGAGAATAACAAAATATGTTCAATCAAGTATTTATATAAAATTATATATTTTTTATAAGTTATAAAATTATATAAAGTTACATATTATTTTTCTAAATATATAATTACATAATTACATGAAATTATTTATACATAAATTATATAATAACATAGTTTTACCAAATTACAATCAAAATTATATAATTATCTTATTATAACCAAGATTATATTTTTCTAACCAAAGTTACATGAAATTAAATTATTATATAATTTTGCTAATTATATAATAATATAAAGTTATAATTTGTTTTGCATGGGGGCGTGACAAACCCCAAAAAAATTCTTTCGGAAGTTGGCCCCACGGCGAATGGAGACTGGAGACTGGAGAGATGAAGGTTATTGTTATTATTTTATTTTTTTGCGAGTCCGTTGCAATTTGCAAAGCCTCCGCACCCTCATTTTGGCTCCATATTTATTGTTTTACTTGAACTTCGCATGGCACCACACGATCGCAATTGACTTTGCAACCACTTTTTGGTCATTTTGTAAGATAATATTTATCTAAAGTAAATTTATATAGCATGCTTACGCATTTAGAATCGTTGGAACCTTTCTCAATTCGTAGACATTTTGTCACAGTAGGCAAATGCTCTTTTGTAAATAATAGAAATAACCGAACTCATTGGATAGACAATACAAGCAATAGATGCAATCTCATACATTATACAATCAATAACTCGAATATAGGTGAATGTCAATAAAATCTTTAAAAATAAACATTCATACAGATAAATGGCATTCAAAAAATCTAAAATATGGCTATTCCAATAATACCAACCACGGCGATCAACCCATAGTGCATTGTCGTCGGACCGCTCGGTGCGGTCGATGTCGGAGAGACGGCGGCCGGAGAAGGAGCAACGGCGGGTGATCCCAATTTTGGCAGCACAGTGATGGAGAGTTTCATGCTCTTGGATGCACAGTGGTCGGCCTTGCTACAAATGTACCACTTGGTGCCTGTGGCTGCGAGGGTAATTGCGTCATTTCCTGTAACCAACGGGGCAACACCTGCTGGGCTTGTGATGCACTGTTGGAATGCAGTTTGGTTGACCTTCAAAACGTCGTGAAATGCTTGGTTGTACTTGAAAACTGCACAAAAGTTCCAATTTCTACACGTGTTATTATTATGTTTTTTTAATGGTAAATTTTGGTGTCAATGATACACGTTGACATCACTGTCAAATTATATATGCTTTATGCTGCTAGTCAAATTTTCTTTCACGCATGTTGGCATAATGTTAACCCCACTAGTCATTCCTTAGGATTCAAGAATAGTTAAAATAATTTCTAAAAAAAGAATAGTTAAGATAGTAGAAGTATATGAATTGGCCGATCAAGAGATCATTTTATTTATTGAATCGCTCTGTGAGTGAATGAGCTAAGTTGGGCAGGGGAATTTGCTCTTAATATGAGTTATATGTAACTTGTATTTTCCTACTTTCAATACGAATACAATACTTCAACTCATCAAAGAAAAAATTAGTCATATCTATAATTTTGTGAGCCGCAAAATTAAATATGTTATAATTTTGTTGATAAACAATATGACATGATGTTCAACTAATATTCCTTCTAAATAGAGCTTGAATATTTGACTTTTGAGATTCAAAAATTAATATAAAAAAAATTTAAAGAGTTT
This sequence comes from Hypericum perforatum, assembly GCA_012979155.1. NCBI lineage: Eukaryota > Viridiplantae > Streptophyta > Magnoliopsida > Malpighiales > Hypericaceae > Hypericum > Hypericum perforatum. The sequence continues at coordinate 85,667 of SOPF01027204.1, read as the reverse complement.
GAACGTACCAAGTGAATCACCAACGCGGAATTCCTTTCCCTGGGCCCAAGTTTGGTAGTCAAAATTGGTAACCCAGCCTTTGTCGTCTCCTACCACAAATTCGGTGGCCATGATTGTAGGCGCAAAAATTGCAACAACGGCAATAAGGAGCACAAAAATCTTGGTAGATGCCATTTATCACAGTTTTTCACCAAAAAGCTAGCTTTCAATTATTGTGTGATTAACTCTCCTATAAATATTCGATATCTCAGTTTGTAATTTGTCCTTGCAATGTTCCGTCAATTTATAGATGTTCGTAGACGCTAAGACTGAAACAATCGGATGGAAATACCACATGGTCCGGCTGAAGTCGGCATTTGCCAAATGGACACGATAGAAAACTCGTTTGTTGTGTATTATTCTGATACGCTATTGAGTTGAAGTCAAATAGTGTTGTATTAATTTAGTTAAGAAATATGGGATTTAAACTATTAAGAACCTAATACTTTATTTTATTTAATTGGGAAAATTTTGCCATCGTTCTAAATTTGTAGATGCCTTGAAGAAGAAAATAATATCATTTACTTCAAATGCAATTACTGTCGATAGTGATTGGGTTTCTTGTTTCTCGGCCGGAATTGGTTTGCTTACTAAGAATTCAACCCCGAGAGCCAAGAACCTGACCATGTGGTACTACTGCATGGTATTGTCGTTTTATGTCAGTATCTTAATAGAAAAAAACATTACTGGCATTTGTCCCATTGACATGTATGTCAAGCCCGATCAAGAATTTGTTGGAAAATTATGGTATTTCAAAAGTTTAATATTTTTAATCAAAATAAATTTGTGTAACGATCGTATTTAAATCATTTTTAATTTACAGTTACATGAATTTATGTAAATATTTTAAAAGTATTTTAATAATTCTCCACTATATAAAACCATAGTTGTTGGCATGATGTAAGAAGAGAATTTAGATCTAAAACTTTGTGAGTCTTCTACTAAAATTTCCAACATTTTTCCAACAGAATTCAACCCGAGAATTCAGCAGGGTGTATTACGGTATAACACTAAATTTAGCAACATTATTGATACAGTAGGTTAATTTTCATAAGGTATTTTTTTCTTATTATGATTTTCCCGTCGAATTTTCTTAGTTATTAGTTTATGCTATCGTCATAAAATAAATTTTGGTAAAAGTCAAAGGACACTAACCCACGCATCTTTATTAATCTCAAGCTGTTACATAAATGCGAGTACGACGGAGTAAACTAGCTTCTCTAAGGTCATGAAGATACACATCCACATAATGAGGCACTAGGGAGCTCAACAAAGCATAATCAAGCCCTAATGATAGGGCATATTTCGAAAGGATGTCAAGAATGCGATTCTCCTCTCTCCACGTATCTTATAAAGATATTTTCCATGATTGACTTAGAGGCTCCTCGCTCGACCAATCAAATTCCGCAGCAGATGGCCTAAATTAATATCTCGTTTAATATATAGAGTTGCGGAAGAATTTACCTCGATAATTTATCGCCGAAAATCTAATTTCCATGCTAGCTCAAGTCCTAGAATAAACACACACAACTCAACCATAATTGAAGTTCAGTGGTCGATACACTGCATTTCCGAGAATCCAACTATCTGACGCATCTTGAAGGACTCCACTCACGAAGGACTTCACCAGCACCGGAAATACCCGGGGTTCTCTGCTGAAGCACCACCTTCACATACCCTATGCTATCGTCAAAAAATTAGGAGACGCTCTTGCTCTCTATCACAGCAATTCAGCCACGTTGGATCCACCTCTTTTTAATGTTTTCTTTCGGAACATGGAGCAGTTGGAAATTTTTGTCATAAAACTTGTGGCGCCTAACTTTTCAACTATTTTCAAGTTCGAAATAGTGGTGCATTATTAGATCATTTTAAGAGTATTTTTCAAATAATAATATTTCAAATTAAATCCACTTAAACACTTTGAGTTTTCCCTAATTAATGCTTGGATATTCTATAGTTTATTTTTTATCATGCGCGGTTTTATTTCTATTTTGACTAATTAAAATTTAATTCAGATTGCGCCTCTATTTCTTTTTTTTTTTAATAGGTAGAGTAACCTCGAATCAATAGACAATAAACACTCTTTAGTTTTCACCCAAAAAAAATATACCTGCTAGAAACGCCCACTTCCAGCCGAGGCAAAGAATGAAAAACCACCGCATGTATGGCATAGCGGTCAAAACAGGGGGTATGGCCTTAAGCATGAGGTGGGAGGTTCGAGTTCCGTAAACCCCTACCAAGAACCGGAATTGTGGAAATAATTTAACCCACAATTTTTTGAAAAAAAAATGAAAATTACTCATGCTGGTGAAGATATCTGCTGGTATTTTGAGGCACTATGGCTATTTTATTTCATCTTTGGCTACACAAATTGTGTATTACTTGATGGTCTATTAGATGTGATATCGAATTTTTTATCTTCGCAGCTCGTTTAAGCTTTGGCTCTATTTTTAGTCATTTTCTCCTCCCTGACAAGCATTGTGTAACTTTTCTTTCTTTTTTTTATAATCAAGTTTTATATTTATTATATTAAAAATTCCACCAAAAAAATATACTCTATAAGCCCGGAACCGGCAAACAGCGCTTTTATCCTCCATTGGTCAATATTTGTCAATGGGCTAATTTAGATAATACTATCAAGGCAATTTTAGTACCTCTGAATTTTTATTGATTAAGCTCGAATTCTCAAATAAAATTAATTATAGAAATCAAATATTAGCTAAAATTACATGTTTTTCAATGGTAAAATTTAATATTATACCATGAAAGAAGAAGTATAGATACACAAAGAGTTTAGGTTGCTACGGCGCGGCCGCACGGGCAACATAACTTAGAAAACTACCCAGATGAACATAAGGAGAAAATCCCTTATCTTCGCTCCAATAGAAACAAGTTTGCAAATATGGGCCTCATCAAAATCACATTAAATTGCACCTAAGTAAATTATCCCACCCCAAAGACCTTCTCTAAGAATATCCAAGAATACCCCATGATTTAACCGTTCCGAAAATATCGCAAAAGTAGAGCAACCAGCCACTAACACACCAGGGTGATCACCGAGTATGCGAATATTGAAAAGAAAACACACACACAAAAAATCCTGGCAAAACACCCCAGCAGAGACCGCGACCAGGAGCACCACTCGCAGAAACGCCTGGCCAAATTTGCTTGTTTGGTTATAAACGATTAAATACATGGGTTCGATAATGAAACGATAACCTGTTTCTTGTACATAAAATTTACGTACTGACGTCGAATTTCCATAAGAAATCAGTCATGGCAAAACTTTTCCATGGTATCCCGAGAAAATCCTCCAAATGCTCCACTTCTGCGCGCACTTGATCACGGAGGCTTTTCTTGCTAATTTTTCGGCAAATAAAATTTATATTTGAATTGGGTATGAATAATTTTAATTTGTGATTCTATTTAGTTTAAATCTGAATTAAAATAATAAATTTTAAATATCGTTATACCTCCATTAAATTACAGTTTTGCAAAAAGACATTCATTTAAAAATGGAAAAAAATGCATGGAGTATCGATGATTCTCTATTGGACCATGTAGGAGAAAACAAACAAAATGGGTAATACGTTTTTATATTTTTATCCCTTAGAAAAGCACTAGGATGACTTAAGTCCAACATGCACGTTGGTAAATATTAAAATAGTACTAATTTATTTTTAGTTTGTTAAAAACCCTATATAATTCTTAAAAACTCAATCATATCATTAAAAAACATACTCACTCAATGGCGCTAAAATTGTTTAGAACTAGGGCACACACAATCCGAAAATATGACATGCGTTCTCCATCGTCTTCTTCCATCCTAAGCTCCCTTCTTTCCCTAACTCGGTGGCCTTGTCTTCTTCCATCCCACGCTTTATTGTCCTAATTTATTTATTGCATTATTCCCTTATTCAGATTCGAGATACCTTGTAAAAGCATTCTTTTTTTTTATCAATAAACTCTTTAAATTAAATATCAAGATAATTCTAATTAATTTATAGGTTGTGAAGTAAAAAGAGATATTGATTACATAAAATCTTGATCGAACCTGACCATATTAGTCATTCTCTCACATAAAAAAGAACTTTATTGATGATCAAATCTATTGAAGGAATCAATAAATTTGTTTCTAACATGTCATAAACCCCAAATAATAGCTCCAAATAAAGTTTATCCATGTCTCTGTTCATTTTTTCACCAAAATAACCACACCAACAAGTTAAAGCTCCAGCTAGTGAATAACGAATAATCCAGCTATTGCCAATGAGACTTGAAAAATAGCTTCAAACTTTGCTGGCATAATGACAATGAAGCAAAATATGGGGAACAGTTTCATCCTCATCACCACATATAGAACAGAAGCAATTCCACGCATCTAGACTTCGACTTCTGATTAGATTATCTCGTGTTTGTAGTCGTTCTAATAAAGTAATTCAAAAAAAATATTGAATCTTTAGTGGGATCTTGAATTTTCAAATTAATTTGAGTTCTTCAAGTGGTTGGTTTCCTGTGAAAGTCTCATCAAATAACATTCGCCTCATAATTTTAACAGTATAAAGTCCATTAGCACTCAGTTCCCAACATATTTTGTACTGAGAAGTGGGATAAAAAATGCAGTATCGAACCTGAAGTTGTAGGGAGATAACTTTACCTTCTTCCCAGACCCGTAGAGACCTAGGCCATGCCAGTCTCTTTGAGCTCCATTTATGGTAAAGCAATCAGAAATTCTAGCATCCTTGGAAGCTGAAATCAGGAGAAGTCGTGGGAACAAATCCTTTAAAGGAGTATTCCCGCACCTTGTAAAAGCAATCTTGGTCTTCCTCCTCCCCAAGCTCCCTTCCTTCTTGAGCTAGGTCTTGCCTTCCTCTCCTGTTCGTTCTGGTTCAAACGTTCCATTCTTTATCTCGATTTTCTCCATTCCCGAACTATGAGTACGAAATCTGCCCGATCATTGGAATACCGAAAATTGGAGGAGGCGAGATATGAATGTGGTGCTCACTGTTCAGTCGACTATGTAAATGGTTTAGACTAATGAAAATGTTGGAAAACGAGCGTATGGATGTAATCGATATAAGAAGTATGATCGAAAATGCGAAACTTCTTCTTATAGTGTGATCCACCGACTTTCATCTATGACCTAGAGTTATTGTGTGCACTTTTTAACTCCATTAAGCATACCAATAGATTTTGTGAGAGAAGAAAAAGAGTGGATAAAATATCAATGAACTTTTATATTAAAATAAGGAATTTTGGAAATCATATAGACAAATCAAACATCATTTAAAAAAATTATGTTACTTCATCTATATGGACGCTTTTAATCAACATGGTGTGAGAGGAGGACTAAATAATCAACATGATAGTCCACCTAGGTGTTGAAATGACGGTGTTCACAAATATTTTTTGGGTCATTATCCGAGACTGTCCTATTCTTCTAAGTGATAAAAATTAAGAAAAATGTCGGGCATGGTACGTAAGTAAGAATTGGCAATAATACGAAATATTAAAGTGCGCTTTATTCTTTTAAAAAATGTGATCATATTTTGAATTAAGTTAAGACTAGTAATATCGTTACAAGTGGTGGCTAGCCATTGATCTTACATTTATGAAGCATGCTGATCCATTTATGCTGTTAGGATTCCAATTCTATTTACGCGTGACAATATCAAATTCACCTCACCTTTTATTTTTTATTTTTTTGGGACGCCTTTTAGTTTAGACAAGATATCCGGGACATATAGAAAGGCGTCTTTTTTTCCTTGACCAGTGACCAGTTAATACTAAAAAAATCAAGGGTAAAATAGATTCTTACACTTCAAGTGCGACAAAATTGAAATTTTTTTGGAAGGTAAATATATTTATTTCACCGGGAAACGTATGTCGACAAGAGTGTCGCATTACAAAGAGAGTAACCAGAGCAAACAACCACAAGTTATAACAAAGCTACGCCATAAACTCAAGAACAACGGAGTGCTACGCCATAGTAGGAGAAAATTGAGTTAATACATGGATTCCTGAAGTATAGCAAAATCCACTCTCTCCGGTAAAGTTTAACGAGTATGAGTTGCAAACTTGATTGGTTTGATCATGGTGAGAGCTACAAAGTATATTTTGTTTGTTTCAAATTTTTTAAAGATAAAAAGTCCAAATATTATTTAGTCTGAAATTGCAACCATAAAGGTTGTCATTTATTCGTGTCAAACATTAAGCTGGTGTAAAAAAGACTATAATGCTCCCAATTCAAACAAATGCATTGTGTTTAATCCATGTATTATTTGGTGGTTACCCAACATTTTGTGCAATATCAGGACAATTAATATTCCGCAAGAAATCAGTGAGACAAAACTTTTGCAATGGTATCACGAGAAACGCCTCCAAATGATCAACTTTTGAGGGCAAAATATTGGCCACTAGCTCTCCCAACCATGTCAACCCTAATAGTCAAAGAAAGCTTTCCTTTTCTTCCACCCAACTTCTCGTGAAGCCTCCTCCCATATCAACAAGATCTCACCATGCACCGGTTTTGTTCTCAGATTAATTCCAAACAAAAAAAAAAGTCGGACAAAAAAAAATGGAGAAAGAGAGACATCTGTCACTTGGTCGTAGCGGAACACATTTCGTAGACATTCACGAGGTGGTGCATGAGGAGGAGGAACAAGTAGAAGATGAAGGAGGAGGAAACATGGAAAGGAAGGAAGAGAAAGCTAAGAAGGGGCCAAGTTCCAGGCAGTTCAGAATGAAAGAGGGGAAGAGATCGTCACATAGGGGTTTCGGCAGGCAAGTGTCGTTGGAGACCGGGTTCTCGGCCCTAGGAAGAGAGTCCAAGACTAAAGAGGAGCTCAGGAAGGCTCTTCCAAGGAGTGGACGCAGCTTAAACGTTGGAGGGTTCGATTCGAGTGGTCCGGTTAACGGTGAAGCGAGGAGGGGAGATTTCAGTATCTTCCGGACTAAATCGACACTCAGTAAGCAGAATTCTCTGTTGCCGACGAAGAAGGAAAGGGAGACTGAGGGGTTAGGGAATGATGAGGAGGATGAGCGTAATGGGAATGATGAGTCTGTCAATGAGAGTGTTCCTGTTGGGAGATACTACTCTGCTCTTAGAGGACCTGAGCTTGACCAAGTCAAGGTAATTTAGTTTAATCCTCAGTTGATTACGTTTGAGTACTGCTTAAAATTTAAGTTTATGTTGATATTTTTAGGTGTTAGGTTTATGTTGATTATGTTGTTATCACATGCGATATTTGAACAATTTATCTTTTTAAATAATTAGCCAAATACTCACAATCATAATAATTGTATGGGAAGTTTTTTTGATTGAATCATAGACGAGATCAATTAAATTACGTTTCCTTAAACTCGAAACACCTACCAATTAGCCGTGTAAGACATGTTTTAAATTAAAACATTAGTGATTGTAAGAAAATCACTAATGATGAGTCATCAATATTGACACCAAATAAAAGATTTGGTTGATAGAACAATTTCTTATTGTACTCGACAGGTTTGAATTAGTCCCGCCAGATAGATCATTTTATTCCGACAGGCTTCAAAACGCTCGTATTGAGATTCATTATTTTGCGTGGATATTACTGAGTATATGATAGACTCATGCAAAAACGAACATATAAAACGAACATATATGATAAGTCATGCATTATCTACCTTACAGGACTCCGAGGACATTCTCCTTCCAAAGGACGAGAAATGGCCGTTCCTCCTCCGCTTCCCGATCGGCTGCTTCGGTATCTGCCTCGGCCTGAGCAGCCAAGCCGTCCTATGGAAGTCCCTTTCGACGAGCCAAGCCACCGAGTTCCTCCATGTCTCGCCCTTTATCAACTTGGCCCTCTGGCTCCTGGCCCTCCTAGTCCTCATCTCCGTCTCCTTCACCTACGGTCTTAAGTGCGTCTTCTACTTCGAGGCCGTCAAGAGAGAGTACTTCCACCCCGTCCGAGTCAACTTCTTCTTCGCGCCGTGGGTCGTGTGCATGTTCCTAGCCATTGGAGCTCCCCCATTGCTGGTACCAAACAAGCTGCACCCCGCAGTCTGGTGCGCCTTCATGGGGCCCTATTTCGTGCTCGAGGTGAAGATCTATGGGCAGTGGTTATCGGGCGGAAAGCGAAGACTCTGCAAGGTGGCCAACCCGTCCTCCCATCTCTCTGTGGTTGGCAACTTCGTGGGGGCTATTTTGGCATCCAAGGTAGGGTGGAACGAGCCGGCTAAGTTCTTGTGGGCAGTTGGATTCGCTCACTATCTTGTGCTGTTCGTGACGCTGTACCAAAGGTTGCCAACTAGCGAGGCCTTGCCTAAGGAGCTACACCCGGTGTACTCCATGTTCATTGCCGCCCCATCCGCCGCGAGCATCGCCTGGGACACAATATATGGTGACTTTGATGGGTTGTCCAGAACTTGCTTCTTCATTGCACTCTTCCTCTATATTTCCTTGGTGGTACGGATTAACTTCTTCACTGGATTCAGGTTAGACTACTCTCCATTCTTCCTCTATGTCTATGGTTAGTAAAGAGCTCGAGTTTCTGTTAATCACTAGTAACGGGTCAGGTTCTCGGTGGCATGGTGGTCGTATACATTCCCCATGACAACAGCATCAGTGGCAACAATAAAGTACGCAGAGCAGGTGCCTTGCGCCTTGAGCAAGACCCTTGCTCTCGTCCTCTCTTTCACGGCATCCGCAATGGTCTGTGTTCTTTTTGTCTCCACCTTCCTCCACGCCTTCGTCTGGCATACACTGTTCCCGAACGATCTCGCCATTGCCATAACCAAGAGAAGGCTTGTCAAGGACAGGAAGCCCCTAAAGAAAGCCTATGATATTAGGCAGTGGACCAAGCAGGCTCTCACCAAGCATGGCTCAGATAACAAAGACTCCGGAGGAGAAAAGGATGCTGGTTAATCAGAGCTTCGAATATTAAGAGTCAGGATTTCCAAGGACCTAAGGCACTAGTTCAGAAGTAAGTATATATTTCCGCTTTTCCCTTTCCAACTTACAGTAAAGAAGATTCAATCAGGATCACAATAAGATTCCAATTCAGGGCCAACCTGATGCATACCCAGTTGGCGAAATTCTCCTCCTGTTTGGCATCTTCCCTCTCATATTTGATGTGTAGTAGAAACATTAATTGGCTGTACAATCACCGCCCTATAAACTAGTTAGAGGCGAGTGTTTGCTTTACATCGAGTGAAATCAGCCTCTATCTGTAAGATCTAAAACTTTTGAGTCGACAAAATGCCTATTTTTGGCACCTTGTGTACAACGGAGAAGGTTAGCATCTTCTGAATGTCAACTCATAATCTCTTCACCAGGAACGCTGGTATTCAGTCGCATAAGGTCAACGAAATAAGAACGACCGACGGGTTGCTGCTACATTCAACTGATCCCGAAGCTCCTATAAGAAAGTTGACTCCGTTTGGTTAAAGGGACAGGAAGAGAATATGGTATTCAGAGTTCATTCAACGTACCTCAGGGTTATATGATTGCCGACTTCTTTCATACACCCGTCACTTCCACATGGATTCTGCTTTATTCTGTACATAGGCGGGGCGTCTTTTGGACCCGTCATCTAAAGAGAGAAATGAAATCCCTTTTATCAATTGAACAGAGAAGCGACTGATTTCTAGGTGATTGCCAATGTGTACCTTACACTCTGTGTGGAAAGGATGCAATCTGTTTTCTTTTGATCCCTTGCATCATCAGCCAAACAATAACAATTAGAAAACAAACAGTACAAGCAAATGACCAAATGACCGATACCAAGCAAACAAACCTTGTGCGTCACGGAACTTGACCGGTGGAAAGGCGTCTGAGATCCGTTATGTGCCTGGACTTCAGAAGTCAAGCAAAGCTGGAATTCATGAAATATTAATTGTCAGATGATGAGAAAATCATCGACTAGAGGTCGTGTGATAAAGAAAATGAAGAAGATTGCTGATGTGAAATAGCTAATCAATTGCAAACTGGGCACAAAGTAGTAACAAGAACAATTAGAAAGAAACATCTTTGAAATCAATGCTCATAGCAGAATACATTGCTCCGATCAGTAATGCAATATGGGGTACCTTACTGAAAAGTTCAACTGGAGGATTTTGCTGAGCCCTTTTGTCTGTATGAAATCTGAACTCCTGTCCATGGAATAACCCAAATACTTCAGGAGGACGAATCTATTGATCGTCATACAACAAGGAACAGCACCAAATGCCACTGAGAGAGTACCATTGGCACCGTAACTTCACGCTTCGTATTTCGGAAAACACCGATATCTCCTTTACTAGAGAAAATCTGCTAGCACCATGTTAGTTTAAAGTGATGGATAACAAACGACGGAAATCCAAGACGTACTAGATATTCTCAGATACCTTGCTATTAAAAGGACGAGCTTTAAATGCAAAGGTGCTAGGGCATCGCTCCTGCCTTGGAGTCTCTACCATGTTTGGTCTGAGGGGGGAAACAAGAATCGATAAGTACTTAATAATAAGAAGACTGAATTTGAGAATAGAAGTAAAAATATGTAGGCAGCAAACCTCTGAGATTCTCTCATCCATTCAGCTGCTGAAAGATTCCCAGGTTTACCCAATTCCTGCCATCAAAAGTTCAAAGCTGGTTCACCAAGCTTCCATCAAAATATAAACATCCTTGCTCATTAAGAAACTGCCAAGAAGCCTTAAGCAGGGGCAACCTTGCCAAATGTGCTTTGTAGAGGCACCAATGAAAACGAGTTTGCAGAAGGGTGAAGCATTGCTCTCTCTGATGTCTTTAAATGGAACTCCTGAGAGGAAAATTGGCATAGTGCAATGTGTGAGCTGGGGTACTATTTTTTCTTTACAAAGTAGACATCATAATATCTTTAGACATCATAATATCTTTAGCACCAGGACATCCCAATAAGCATAAGAATCCAAGTGTTGAACTTACCTGAAAATCTGGCAACTTCGGAGTGCTTCGTTTAGGAAGAGGCAATAACGGAGCCTCTAGAATCTGCTTATAACAACATTGACTCAAGGGAATTGAACAAGTAAGAATTTCAAATCAGCAAAAGAAGAATAGAGTCACCAACTTTTCGGTTCAATGGACGTGCTCTAAATCTTCGTTCGACAACCTCCACACAAGTGCTTTCTGCTGCACTTTTAGGCCTGAAAAGTAACTTAATTCTTCAAATCAGCAAATCAGTAAAGAATAGGCTTCACATTTTTTTGCATACTTCAAAGGCCGAAACCTTATTCTTTGTGCCCGATTTGCTGTCTCAAGGTCAGGCTCCCTTGGAATGGTTAACCTCAACTTTGCTAGAACTGAAGCTTTATCGCTGTTCACATCCTACAGAACCATTAAACGTTACATATTCGTTAATAGAACAAAATATACAGAATACAAAAGAGAAGGTAAAAATACTTGCTCGGGTCAAACAGACATTGTCAAATGTTTACTAGATACCATGTTTAATATCATTAACATAAATACACTGGCACAGAAAAGCAGTATTTAAATAGGCCAACAATGAAAACATGACAGTCAAATTTGCAAGGAAACCAAAATGTACAAGTATGTGCTGACGCTTTGAGTGCATACCCTGTTGGGTGCCTTATGGAGAAAATCAGTTTGCGGCTTTGCATCACCAACCTGATATTAGAAATAAGAAACAGACTGGTCAATTACTCCGCAGATTAAAAATCAAGTCTATACCCTTCTCCCTGTGTTTGACATTTGAGCTATAATTTCATATTCCATCTGATAGCATTTTTTAAAATTATAACAGGCAATGAACTAACTGCTCTTGTAATTCTCCTTGGAAAGTGACGAGCACTAAACAACTACAAGTACATGTGATGTTACATTTGTGGCCTTTTTACTACGACACGTGGAAGTTATGTTGCAAATAACCATATTGGGTTAAAATCCATGCAAATCAAATTCAAAGTTCAAACTTACAATCATGAAAAAGGAGGAAATGGTAAAGGAGCAATTATACCTTGAGCAGGTGACCTCCCTCCAGCTTCTGTCTCTTGGCAGCTTGACTTTCCACCTTGATAGAATTAGAAACGGTTTTCTCTTGTTGAAAATGAGGATTTGGATACCTACAGAAGAAAAAGAAATAGGCATTTGCATTGACAGCGTAATGCATTGACATGAACATAAAGCAAATTATAGAGACTATCATGCCTTGTTACACAACTCGAGTGGCATACACCTCCCAAATAGAACACATTTATCGAATTAAACTACATGCTTAAATTACTTCCTCGCATATGCATACAACCAGATCCCTTCAATTTTAAATTTTAGTACAAGTACTCAATATTTATAATTGTTGTAATAATTTCTTCTCTTTCCTACAAGTAGTAGTAGTATCGGTTTGTTTGACTTCCATCACTATAAAACATAATGGTCGTTGTCATCCCTAGCGAAGGATACTCATGGCATGTACCTGTGGATGGTAGTTCACAAGTAATGGTCGACTTCATTTTATATTATTACTCCACTGTACTTAGCAAAATTAACAACCCTTTTTATAAAAAAGATGATACATTTTATATTCAAAGACTATTAATCCTAATAAAAAAAGCATGCATCTAGATAGCATGCGCTCCAAACCATTTGGAATCCGAACTCTTAAGCAAACACATTTTTCTCCACCAGGAGAAAAAAAATAACCAATGGTAGCGCTACCATAAATAACAAGAGAAGCTACAGATTTACTATCTACTACAAAGAAAGATCAAGACTCCCGCCAAGTGTTCTAATATTTGTTAAAGCTATGTTGTTCACTAATTTGCAGATGCGAAAGTTTTGTAAAAACTAATTGAGATTAAAGAATCTACATGTTTGAATATCACAAATCAAACCAATTTTCAGTGATCACCTTAACGGGGGACGACTTTGCTTGGCCAGTATGCTAGCGGTGGGCTTCATCAAAGTTGAACTCCTACAAGCTTTTGGCTTAATGGTAGACTTAACTTTTGTCTCAGTGGGCAGATGATTGAATATTGTTTGACCTGCAGGCACATAGACATATCAGAGTTGTGATATCAGAACCACAAGAAGATGGTTTAATCTGGAATTAATTGTTCCTAATGTGACCGAGAAAGCACAAACTAAAAAGAAAGTACTATTTAACCATTCTTGACCCACGAGAAAACAGAACATGCTGATCATAAAACTTCAAGTAGTAAGTTGGTCTGCCAACCTATTGCTACTCCTAATTGCTGACTTGGAACTTGTGTGTTGTTAGTTTGTAAATTCAACAGTATCCTTCTGTACAATCCCTCACCATCTGAAACAACAAGATCAACATATCAGCTCCATGGCCATATTCAAAAGACAACCGAAAATGTCGAGAGAAGTAATCATCCCCATAAATTTGAAACTCACAATTCAACTGAAACAACTAGGCCATTTCACAAAAGAAGTTATGCTTTGGTTTCACATATCTCATATTTTCCACAAATAACACCTAAAACTGATAAATACAACTCGCTCTTGCTGATTTCACATCACCTCAAGCACTGATTTAATCCTAAACAAATCCGAAACCAAAATCCACAAAAACTCCTTAACAAGCCTGATCAGGAGCGAACAGAGTGGCACACATAAATATAAATCACAAACACATTTTTCTTATTTTTTTTCTTTTATTCTCTGTTATTTTTTGCATTTTTTTTATCGATAACACCCGAAGAAAGGAGTGAAAAGGTAACGATCACCTTCTCTATTGACCGCGTCCGTCCGGGAAACCGAGGGTCCCGCGCGATCGCCTGGCCCGCAACCGCCATCTTCGGAGCTATTTTCCTCCATCCAGACCAGCTTCGCCACGAAAGCTGAGAACCAAAAATAAATTATAAAAGTAAATAGCAAATAAAAGGATAGAACGAGGGAGGAGGACGAGGAGTAGCTCACGGGAGGGAGGGTAAGACGGCGCCGTAAGGAACCAAGCCTCAGCGAGGCGGGTCTCCGGTAGGGACTCCTCGCGCGTGAAGTCGAAGAACATCGGCGCGTCGAACTCGTAGTCCGGGTCCACCTCACGCGCCTCGAACACCAGCTCCACCTCCATCTCCATCTCTTCCTCGTCCTCCTCTCCCATTTCCCCCCAACCGCTTCCCTCCCTCTCTCTCTCTCTCTCTCTCTCTCTCTCTCTCCACTATAAAACGGCGCAGTTTTGGAGGGTAAACCAAATATTGATTTCGTCTTAAATGTGATTTGGTCGTATTTACTATTTAGTCTTCGCTTGCCAAATGTAGAGCGAAGAGGAGGGACGGCAACAGTTTTTAAGCGGGGTCTTTCTATAATGTTTTGTTTCGTTAATTTAATTTGAGTCAAAAAAATTATTGAAATTTAATAAAATGCTATAAAATATTATTTAGATGATATTGTTCGGGTTTCATATTTTCTTTTAAATTACAATAATGTATTTAACGTATATCTAGGTGTTTTTATTGTGTTCATAGAAGACAGTGTAAAGTATTTTCTACCTTGGTATTGATCCAAAATTTTGAAATTATTACCGAGAGAATGAGGAAAGTAATTATATATTCACCTGGATGGACAGTTTTGACCCTGTCGAGTTTCGTGGGTTGTGTTACTTGTGGGGGTAGTTTCGTAGTTTGTGGGAGTTCGACTTGTCTTTTCGAACGGAGGGGGCAACGTCCATTGGGTTACGAGAGAGAGGAAGCAGTTATCGAGCGGCAAGAAAAAGCTGGTTTCGAGGACTCTGAAATTTCGGCTGGTGGCGGAGTTGCCCTTTGGTTTGGATGGAATTACGATGTTGCCACTAAGCAACGGCTGTATTTAACTATTTAAGCAGCTGAAGAAAGAAGGAAAAGGCCAGCTTTTTGCAAAATTCAAAAAATAGGAGGGAGAAAACGGGGAAAGGACAAAAAGGAGGCGGAAGCTACAGGACGTACAATACAAATACAACGGGAGCTAATGTAAGTGCCAATTGAGGTGACAGAACGCCGGTCCCTGCCCCACGTGGGTTTTTTAAAAGGTATTAGTGTTCACCGAAAATTACAAAAATATAATCTAAATTTTTAATTGCCAAATTGGTGTCTACGTTCGACATCACTATTTTTTCCCATGACTTGAACTGAATCACAGAAATAAAACTCGTGATTTGATCTCTGATCACCCACGACGGAAGAGAAAAGACAATGGCGAAAAAAAACAAAGGCACGACAGTTCGCGAGGGTGCTATCGACGAGCTCGCGAGACCAGAGCGAGTCAATTCCTACTGGTCTCGGTGTTGGTTCGTCATCGTCGAGGCACGGTTGTGGACATAGTATCGTTCAACGGCTTCGTGAGCTCATTGCTCCTGATGATCCTCCTCTACGGGCTGGTTTCGCATGGTCCTAGTTAGCCCCCGACCCCGCCATTAGGTGGAGATGGAGGAGCTTTGGGGGATGATGAAAAGGGGGGCATCGGAGAAGACGAGGTCTTGGAGAGGCTCCAACGACTCTAGAGATGGCACCCGCCGTTACTGACCGGTGATGAGTAGACGAAGAAGAATAATAATTTAAAAAAACAATTTATGGAAAAAAATCCATGATTTGGTGGAAAAACAAGTTTCATGACTTGGTAGTCACAGATAATGTTCTAGTGACTCTCATGGAATTACGAAAAAATACTAGTATTCTACGTAGAAACCAGTTTGATGATTAAACTTTTTTATGCATCTTTTTCAAGTTTACCGTGAACAATAACACATTTTTTGAAAAAAAAATCTATCAAATGGTGAAATGAGCATGTGAGGCACATCTGCGACCCTTGTGTGTCAGCGAGACACAGCGCGCTCTCGTGCCACGCTGATGCTCTATCTACATGGCCCGGCTAGATTGGTTGACATAGATTTTATTGTCACATAGTTTTTTTAAAAAACAATTTTACAAATATTTAAAATTATTTATAATATTTTGCACCATTCTGTTTGGAAAATAATTATTAACATAATTATGTTGTTAATAATTTTATAAAATTATTTTTATCTAATAATTCAATTGATGAAATTTTAATTATATAAAATGAAATATATATAATTTTATGTAATTATAAAATTGGCAAAATTATGTAATTATGTAATTTTTTATAAGTTTGATTTGAACAATATAATTTTTTGGAATAGAGTAATTGTATAATTTTATGTACTTTTAGTTATAATTCAGAAAAATTATGTAATTATATAATTTTGTAATTTCAAAATTATATATATGCAATTTTATATAATTTGTAATTATGTAATATGAAAAACTAATGTAACTTAATTTAATTTTTATAATTTTACAAAACTTATGTAATTTATATAAATATTTGATTGAACATTTTTGTTACTTTGAAATTAACTTATATCTTTATATTCTTTTGATAGTCTATAAATCTTAAAATCTAAATTTTATGTATTTTTAATTTAAATTATTTAGAAGTATTTTAATTTTGTAGTTAATTGTGTAATTTGCAACTCTATCTATTTGTAATTTAAATTATTTATATGTATTTCATATTTTACAAAATAATTATTTTTTTAGTTCTTAATCAATTTAATATTTTTTAATTTATTCTAAATCATATTCAAATTTATTACAGTTAATTATATTAAAAAAAAAAGTGAGTAGAAGTGGACTACTTTGGTGAATGGAACCACTATGAGAGAAAAATTGAGTGGAAGACCACAAACTAACATAGATTATTATAGATAGGACATGCTTTCTAACTGTTATAGATGGTCTAAGAAGTGGAACATGAGGATAAGCCAAATATTTTTTCATTGTCCAAATTTTATGTTATTTTTTAATTGAAATTATCTGTTATTTAAATATTTGGTATAGAGTAATTCTATTAAATATAATTTATAAATGATAATAAATTCTCCTAAAAAATATTAATACAAATTTTAATTACTCAAATTCATATATTTTGAGTTAAGTTAGAAAAAATCTTTGGTGATTAAAGAATTAATTTGTTTTTTTTTTTGGTAGAATCAAAGATTTAATTTATTTAGATGTGTTGAGCGGAGGATATAGTTTGATGCTTTCCAAGAGTAGTTACTATTTTGGGAAAAGTTCACTTACACACCATGTAGGTTTATCATTTTCACTCCAATAATATGTGATCTTAATATATCAAATTAATAATTGAGATATGAAGTTTTAATAATTTGTTGATATAGGCATTCTCGTTGTTGCTTCCCGACCACCTAGTGTACCACATCATCTTGAATATTCATTGTGATTGATGACGTAAATTAAAATTGTAACTAGTGTTTGAAGTGTGTCTTTAAAATCCTTCTTGTGTAACTAAAGTATAAGAACTTCGAAAACTAGTGCACCACAAGGTTGGTGTGCACAAACTTCTTGTGCACCATAAGGTTGGTATCTTTTCTCCTTTGTATGAGACAAGGCACGCGGAAGACACTTAACTTTATCATTGAACTCGTGTGAGATATAGAGCGATGAACAGTTGGAAACAAAGATTATATGGTTACAGAAAAAGCCTCAACCCATTCTCCTCACAAACAACCAAGAAAACAACACCTCCTCATCCTCACAAGTCGCGCCTTGTCTACTACAAAAGAGAAAAGAAGTCATCCCTACGGTGCATAAAAAAAGTCTGCTCGTCTCACTTAAGTGTCCAAACCTTTGAACATTGGTCACTGATTTTATTCATTTGAAGCCAAAAGATATGAAAGTAAAGTTGGGTTAAATTACACTGTATGTAACTGAAGCTTTTTTCTCTCGTTTTGCATGCCACATCATCAATCAAGTGCATCCAAGATGACGTGTCACTAAGTATCAAAATTACAAATTACAGTCATTGATTTAAAGTGTTTAAAATTACATGGTCTCGCTCATCCCAGCTTTTATTCAAGTGAAATTTTTCCCATAATTTTTTTAATCACAAAACAAATGAATTGCATTTTTAGAAAGTACCGAAAGATTTTTTGTGCTTTGGTATAATGTATTGAATAATCTCCATCGTTACTCTATCGAGTTTCATTTTTATCATTTTTAAGCAAAAATTTAGGGCATGAAATAATTCAAGTAATTGAAGGTAAAAAATATAGAAACATATTTAGGAATTTTCACTTATACGCGCCATCCACCCAGAATGCAACCCAAACGTGAGGAACATGATATTAGTTGTTTTATTCGTGGAGTTGTCATCCACAACGTGAAGAGCAAGAGAAGAAATGATATGTGTTTCATCTGATTTCTTTAAAACGAGGAAAATAAATACAGTGGTTGCACACATAAAAAAATTCGTGGGATGATTGGCATGGAAAGGAACCACTCGTAAGCTTGACAAAGACAAAATGTTGCAAACCATGACTCTCGTGACCGTGCACAGTGCATTTACGCTACTGTATCCAGATAATATTTATATCTATGCTCACATCAAAACATGTTTGAAAAACATTATTATAGTACTCTATTCTTTGGCGCATTGTTTTAATAACTATTATGTAATCAGTAATTTGCATTTGTCCAGTACATGTTTTTTATTAAAAATATTAAACATTTTCGATTCGTTTAAATATCATGTAAAAACAGGGGGTACTTCAATAAGATTTTCCAAAGTAAGAATATTTTGACTGCGCAATTGAAAATCTATATTTGTATATAAATTTCTGACACAATATGGATATTTCACCAATGGAAATTTGCTTATTACTTGTTAGAGCATATTGGACTGAAAAATTATCGACGAAAAGTCACTCTCGGTAAAATAATTATAATTTTATACTCGAGTATCAAATTTATGCAATTGGATAATTACATAGATCCATAATTTTGTATATTTGTACAATATCTGAATTAGGCTAATAGAAGGGTTCAGATCGGATCGGAAGTCTCGGTACTTGAAGACCAGCACGGTTGATTGTCATCTCCCTTACATATTCAATAAACTTTTTATATACTCATTCTTTTCTCTTCTCCCAAATCTAATTTATATTTTATACTCTCTTTTTCCATAATTCTTCTCCCCTGACCTTTATGTGGATCGTTCTGCGATACATCACTACGAAATCGTTCTCAAGTTCCTTCCCGATGCTAGTCACAAATTTTATCCCAAACACGATTTTTGGCATGTCTGCTGGAACTAAAAAAGCATCTGAAAAGAGCGATTTATTTGTCTAAATACACATTAATGATTGAACGCATAATATTTTGAGCTCTTTCCCAAAAGAGGCAAATTCTGTGAATATCGGTGTTTAATGAGAAGATTTAGCAAATACAAAATTTTGGTCATTTTTTAGGTAGAATCAGATGATACCTATTTTGACCCAAAAGAATTAAAGATCTTTTATTTTCTTATTGATGTGGACACAGAGAATGTTTGAATCAAAGTTAAGACAAAATATTTTTTACTAAAATATATTTTGGAAATTGGTGGCCACTCTAAAATGGTAGTTACATGTCTTAACCGAAGGAGTTGGTGTTCAAGAAACCTTTAATGAAGCTAGCTCAGAAGTTTCAAAGTGGTTTAGATGAAATTATGGTTGTGGTGGCCATGTACCTCTTAATGAGATGGTTGAGGATGCTAAACAAAGTGTTAGGAAAGATTACTGAACGCTTTAGGCTAATTATAATGCTACCTCGAACATGGCTTAATTTTATACATTAGATGCTTGATGTCGTTTACTCTTAGTAAAGAAGAAATCTAAGATTGTGAAAGGATTATTAAGGATGCTGAAGTGATGTCAACACACGCGATTTATATCATATATAAAATCGCCCGATAGAGATATCATCGGTTAGCTTACATGAAGTAAGAAATTTCATAATTTTGAACTTTTTGATTTCGAGACATATAGCAAGATGATCGTATGTGCATTTGAGCTACAACATCCTCGTACCATAACCCCAGCAAGCTCACTTTCACCAAGGTAAGCTTTGGGAGACCCATGTACCTATCATTCTTTCTCAAAAGGGTGGCACTCTAGTCCTCATCTTGAAAGGCAATGACTTTGGGGTTGGCTTCAGACTAGCCTAAGGTTTTGCCTAGGCCTTATCGGGGTGCTTGACAGGTTTCTCGGTTTTAGCGGTGACTTGATGGGCTCAAATTTGCAGAAGTTGGAGTCGCCAAAGCCGAAGAAGGGGGAGGAGGAGGCAAAGTCAAGGGCGAAGCAAAGGAGACTTCTTGCCGAATGGTATCTTTGTTAAGGGGCACCTAGCAGAGTAAAGAAGTTTGGAGGGAGGAAGGTAGGGGGAGAAGGAGGTTATAAAAGAAGGGAGGAAGGTTCCTCTTAGGTGGAACTTCCTGCAGCGACAATGATCGGGAGGAAGAGGGGGAAGAGGAACCTGATTGTGGCAATTTAGAATGAGGTTTTTAAAAAATATTGAAATGTTTAGTAATAAAATAGATATTTTACTTATTGCCACATAGACACCAGCTCATTATTGTATAAAGCATGTGGCAGCTCATGGGGACTTAGAACTACTCCATTTCACAAAAATAAATTGAATCAGAGTAGAGTTCGGGACCGATTAATGATAAAAATTAAAATAAGTCAATTTTTTTTTGCGATTGTGAAATCATAAAGAACCCAGATGATAATCAGTAAAATTATAGAATACTTGTATATACAAAACCTACATTATTTTATCTTTACTACCTAAAACATGGAGCAAACAACGAACACATTATCAAATACTAAAGGCATCTTAGAGCCTCCCCCGATAATCGCTTGCTTGCTATTTTGGCCTAACTAATTTTTATTTCAAGGTTAAATTGAATTGAGTATCTTTGAAATGAAACGAGGGGGTTTTCAGTCGTTCCCTTGTTTTGTATTCTTTGAAATTTAAAAGAACACAAATGGAGGGGTTGAGGAGGGGTTGACATTGTTCTATGAATAGCCATTAACTCTCGAAAACTCTAGCAAAAACTCTCTCTCAAGAAGGTATGGAGCCTCCTCTGAAGGGAGGTTCCGACCCACCACCACAAGCTGCTGCAACCTCCCTAGAGGGGGGAAAAAGGTTCGTACAAGCCTGGAAGACGCTGCTGAACCTCAACCCCTTAACCAAAATAGTCAACCTCATGAAAGTAATGGAGAAGATAGAAGAAGGAAACTCAGTTTTAAGAATGCGACAATGGGCGAGGCTGGAACTCAAACTTCAATGGAAGGTACCCGGCACTTCTCCTTCGATATGGAAGAATATGCCTCAAGTGACTCCGAAGGAGAAGCAGATGATGATGACCCTTTCTGCCCAACAATAAGGCTCTCAAAGGAAGAGAAGATAGCCATGAGGAAGCCATGGTGGAAGACCTTGATTATCAAAGTTCTTGATTTTAATATCTCCTACCCATATCTGAAAAGGAGATTAGCTTAACTTTGGGGTCTATCTTTGGACTTCAACATGATTGATCTTGGCGTCGAGTTCTACTTGGTACGGCCAACCTCCGATGAAGAGTACCGCCACATCCTCGCTGATGGCTCGTGGATGATCGCGGACCACTATGTCACAGTAAAGAGATGGGTCCCAAACTTCAACCCAGAATCGGCAAAAACAACGAAGGTCATTATTTGGGTTCGGGTGCCATGTCTATTTATGGAATATTACAACGACACCTTCCTCAATAATCTAGCAAATTGAATTGGGAGACCCATCCGGATTGACACTAGAATAGAAGAACATAGATGCAAGAGCTTTGCCCGAATTTGCATTGAGATCGACTTAGCCAAACCTTTGCTCTCCACGTTTAGGGTGTGCCATCAAATAAACCACCTCTAGTATGAAAGCCTACACCTGATATGTTTTAACTGTGGGTTGTACGGTCATCTCTTCCATAATTACAAAGCCCAGGTTGCGGAAGGTGATCACATCGAAGTGCCATAAGTTGTACCAGAGACACCACCACCGCTACCTCGCTTGGAATTGGAAAATAGGTTTGGGGATTGGATGCTGGTTCAACAGAGACAGAGGGGAAGACGCATTCTGCCACAAAATTTGAATTCGAGCAAAAATAGCACCAATTTGGACAAGCATAGAACTGGAAAGGGAAAAGGTAAAACTGGATCTTTCACCAACCAAGAAGTCAACTTTAACGTGTTGTAAACGGCCACTAAGGAGGTTACTATTGAGTCACATGAGGACCTTACAACACCTCCACAGCATCAAGTCACGGGCGACCCCAATACCAAAGCCCAGAAAGTAACTAACAAACCTCAAGAGGGGAAGCCCAAGACTAAAAAGCCTACTAAAAATCCGAGCCCAGGACCGAAGGGCAAAACTGCTACAACCCCAGTAAGAGCCACTCATACGATATCTGGAAAAGAGAAGAACTTAAACAATAAAGAGGAACAAATCGCCCCCTCTAAGTCAACAAATACCCTGAGTCGAGAAGCTACTAATACACATATAGAGCTAACAAAAGAAATTAAAGAAGATCGTAAAGAGAATGGATCAAGGAACAACTCATCTCAAACCTGGAAGCACCCATGGGAGAAGTCCCCAATGTCAACTCCCCCTTTAGACAATCAAGGTTTGGTTACGCAAGAAGGCAATCCTATGAACTAGGAGAACCGGGAGGAGGATGCAATAGAAGACATACAACAACTACTGAAGGCCCCTGACCCAGGGTGTAAATTCTGGGAGACCCCCCCCCCAAATCAAGTCAACCCAGTTAGAGGAGGAAGTCCTGATATTGAATATATTCCAATTGAGGACAAAATAGCTAGAAGCTCCCAAGAAGTGGCACAGGCTGAGGAGAGCGTGAAGGGATAGGGGAAAATAGAGGATACTGGAATGCAATGCTGCTATTCCGATGAGAATCATAACCCCCTATAATTCTCTCTTTGCTTTGCTGCTCTATTTTTATTCTCATATTCTCACCGAATTTTGCGATGAATATCTTAGTTTGGAATTGTCAGGGTGCTGCAAGTGCCAAATTCAAGAGTGTTATAAAGGAGTTAGTGAATAAGCATCGACCATGTATACTAGTGCTACTGGAGACCTGGATCTCAGGAAGAAGAGCGGAGTTAATTGCCAAGATGTTTCGTTTTCAAATATCAAACAGGCCTCAATAAGAGGGCACTCGGGGGGTATTTAGGTACTCTAGAACCAGCAAAAGACCCATATTTTAATTCTCCATACTGATTATCAATTTATTCATATGTCAATTGGCTCTAATCCTTCTGACAGGTGGCTGTTCACTATAATTTATGGCCATCCTTGAATGGCTATAAGAGAATTGCTTTGGCAGAACCTGTCATATATTGCGACTAATAACTCATTTCTGTGGTTGCTTGCAGGTGATTTCAATATCTACCTATCTTCCGATAGGAAGATTGGAGGTGCTCTGATCAAAGAAGGCCGCCAACTCAAATTCAAGGAGTGGTTAGAGAGCTGTGGACTGCTAGACCGAGGCTTTATAGGTACTAAGTTCACTTGGGTAAGGCACGGGGTCTATGAATGCTTTGACAGGGGAGTTGCGAATGTCGAATGGAGACTTAAGTTCCTGAAGCTGCGGTACATCACCTACCAAGAATCAAGTCAGACCACTGCTCGTTACTCATTAAGCCTAACCCCGTCCCACGCTTTCATAGGGGTAATTGCTTATTTAGATATTAAGTGGCATGACAAACAGATCCAATATTCAAATCTTTCGTACGAGACTCATGGGATACAAAGGCTCCCCTCCTAATTACCTATAATCTATTCTCTACGCGGGTCCAAGTCTAGAATAAACAGGTCTTTGGGAATGTGTTCTATTGGAAAAGGCATTTATTACGTCAGCTTAAAGGAGTCCAACATGCATTAGAGCAAAAGAGAAATTCCTTCCTGGTGAAACTTGAAGCTAACTTAAGGGCAGAATTGGAGACAACTCTTGAACACGAGGAGTTAATTTGGGCACAAAAGGAAAGAAAAGACTATATTCTCAATGGTAATCGAAACACAAAATTTTTTCACACCTCGACTATCTTACGGAGAAGACACAATAGGGTGGAAGCTCTATAGAACAAACCTGATGAATGGGTGACTGATCCTGAGGAAATTAAGACCATGCTCACCCAATACTTTGCTGAATTATACAAGGAGGAGGATGGCGGCTTTGGTTCTGTTTTGTCTCCCCTGAATCATTTCTATTAGCTTTCAGAAGAAGAAAAGATCAGTTTGTCCAAGTTGCCCATAATGGAGGAGGTCAAATCAATGATTTTCTTTATGGCACCTTACAAAGCTCCGAGTCTCGATAGGCTTCATTCCTTTTTATACCAACATAGTTGGTCTATTGTTAATAAATCTACTACTAGATAGATCCAAGAAGTCTTTAGGGGAGAATGGTCACCTGAATCAATGAACAAAACAGCTCTTATTTTGATTCCCAAGGTCAAGAAGCCAATCCACCCAAATTAGTTTAGGCCAATTAGTTTGTGTAATATCTTGTTGAAGATTATTACCAAATTGTTGGCAACAAGGCTGCAACATTTTATGCCTAGCTGGATTGGATTACACCAAAGTATTTTTGTTCCTGGAAGGCAAATTGCCAACAATATCATCATAGCCCAAGAGGTCATCCACACAATGCGGAAACGGAGGAGTGGAAAAAGACTCATGGCAATCAAAGTTGATCTTAAAAAAGCCTATGACTGTATTTGATGGACATTTATTAAGGAGACTCTCTTACTTTTAAATATTCCTATCTCCATGGTTAATCTTATTATCTCTTGCATATCCACGTGTTCTATGTGGGTACGTTGGAATGGTAAAAAACTATAGTCTTTAGCCCTACTCGTGGAATTCGCCAAGGAGATCCCATCTTGTCTTATATTTTTGTTCTTTGCCTTGAACGCCTTGCACACTTGATACATGATAAAGTGGAGATGGGCACTTGGAAGTCGATTAAAATCAGCAAAAAAGGACCCAATCTGTCACACTTATTCTTTGCCGATGATCTTTTTCTATTTGCAGAAGCCTCTAAAGATCAAGCCTTACTCATCGACTCAGTGCTAACATCCTTTTGTCTTCTTTCAGGTCAAAAGGTGAGTAAAGCAAAGACAAAAATGTTTGTCTCCAAGAACATCTCACCCTCACTCGCCAAAGAACTTGAGAGTATGCTTGGGGGAAACGTACTAACAACCTAGGCCTATATTTGGGATACCACTACTGTACGAACAGGTGACCAAGAGCACATACAACCATATCCTGGAAAAGTTCCAAGGCTGCCTTGAGGGCTGGTGCGTGGATAAACTATCATTTGTAGGAAGAGCCACTCTCGTACAATCTGTCATAGCTACCTTACCTTCATACGCTATTCAGACTGCTAAGCTACTTGCAAGGTTGTGTGACAAAGTGGAAAAGGCTCAACGCAGTTTCCTATGGGGCTCAACCATCGACTGCAAGAAACCTCACTTATTAGCTTGGCCTAGAATATGTCAACCAAAAAAAGAAGGAGGATTAGGCTTCAAGAACCTCCGTACACAAAACGAGGCCCTGCTAATAAAACTTGCGTGGGATTTAATCACAGATAGAGATGCTCTCTGGGCCAAAACCCTTAGAGGGAAATACATCAAAGATGACTCTCTGGTCCCAGTTGTCGAGAGTAAAGGAGGCAGCTCCCCTTTATGGAAATCCATTGTGAATATTTGGCCAGCGATGCTTGATAGTATAAAATGGAATATCCGAGATAGTACTACTATCTCATTTTGGTTCGATTGTTGGCTGAGGAACTCTGATTACCTTTATGCGAATGCCATACTACCGATCCCGGAGGACATAGCTATATGGAAAGTAAAAGACATGGTCACACAATCGGTGAATGGAATTGGGATCTCTTTAAGAGGTACCTCCCCGCAGCATCAATACTCCTCATCGCAGGCACTCCTCCCCTAAATTGAGTTGAGGACCAGACCGAATAGGCTGGAAACCTACCCCAGATGGTGAGTTCTTCGCGAAGTCAGCCTACGCCTTATTGAGTCAATGGGAACACACTGATAACAAGAAGATATGGGACCGTATTTGGAAATGGCAGGGCCCAGAACATTTGAAGAAGCTTTTATGGCTGGTTGCGCATGGAAGAATTCTGACCAATGCTGCCAGAAGAAACCGAAATATGACAACCAACGCCACATGCCCTTGTTGTAAGCAAGCGGAAGAAACAGCCCTTAGAGATTGCCCAAAAGTCAGAGAGATATGGACTAAACTGCTCAGGTCAGATCAGCAGGAACCTGCGACCTTCTTCTCCCTTAACCTGTTTGCGTGGATGGAAGCAAATATTGGCAAGAGTTCCGATTAGACTGACACGTTCATGGTGGCCCTGAACTCAATTTGGATGTGGAGAAACAATTTTGTTTGGAATGATGGTCTGAAACAACCTTCAGATGCAAGCAGCAGTATTCACAATAAAATAGGGGAAATTCGGACAGCCCACAATATAGGTTCCCAAGCTAAGACGAGATCTATGAAAAGAGAACTCCTTGTAGGCTAGCAACCCCCACCGATAGGCTAGTGTAAGCTGAAGACGGATGGCGCGAGATGTGCGTCCACGAACATGGCCACGGCAGGTGGACTTATCAGGAACGAGACTGGCGCATGGATTAATGGGTTTGTAATTAACCTTGGTACTTGCTCATCAGTGGAAGCCGAATTATGGGTAGCTACAAAGGTCTTGAACTTGCTTGGAGTCTCGGTATCAAGAAGCTTCAGCTTGAGGTGGACTCTAGCCTTGTGGCAAACTATATCAGTACACACTCTAATTCACACCAACGAGCATCCTCCCTCATCTCCGACATAAAGGAGTACCTCAGCAAGGATTGGGAAGTTGTAACTGCCCACGTGTATAGAGAAGCCAACAGTTGTGCCGATTGGCTAGCCAATTTTGATTTCTCACTACCACTCGGAAGCCATACCCTCGGCATAACTCCTAGAGGCCTAGTTGAGCTCTTAACTAGAGATATTAACGATGTAGCATTTCCTAGGATGATAAGAGATAGTGAATATGATGGTGCAAGACCTTATTACGCGATACACCAACGTCAAGGGAGGTTTATACCTCCCGAGGTACTCTTCCCCTTCCACAGTTTTTTCCTAACTAGGTTTTCTGTGGAGGAGTTTGATAAGGCCGGCGGTCGCAACCTCACAAGAGGCCGAGGGGATGTCTTGCACTAAGTAGGCTTGTAAGTGGCCATGATTATTAATACATAGGGCTCGACCCTCCTCTTTTACCAAAAAAAAAATAAATCTGTAATTGTGTTGATATGTGTAGCACTCGTTGATTTATTTGGGTATGTACAATGTTCATTACTTTACTTTAATACACGTGTATCTATTACTTTTAATGTTGACTTTAGATTTCAATTAGTGATTTTAATTTTGACGACCTTAGGAGAGGTAATATAACTTTAATTAATCATCGAAAAATGTTGATATTTTTACCACTCGCTACGTCCTTTTTACAAGGTACAATTTAAAGGCTAAGGAGGCATGCCATGTCATTACACAAATGATGTTAGGATTAGGAATCTGTCCAAGGTTCCAATTGATTTTAATGACTTTTTTTTGACTCATTTCGTTTATACCGCATAATATTCTCTCTCTCTCTCTCTCTCTCTCTCTCTCTCTCTCTCTCTCTCTCTCTCTCTCTCTCTCTCTCTCTCTCTCTCTCTCTCTCTCTCTCTCTCTCTGGAAGCAGGAGTTTAATTCAATTATTGAGCAAGTTGATTTGCAGGTTTTAGAGACTTCTTCCTTTCCTTGTCAGTGATGAAGACAGAGAACAGCCTTTTATGTATGTCCTCGTGAATATGAATCCCAATTTATTCTTTCATGAAAATTGGCATCTTCACGTCCAGCGTTGGTGTTGGGAATACAATCAAGCAGCGATTGGTTTTCGAGAAAAAGCGCATCGATTTCTATGTGCTTTTGCCTTCCCCTTAGCATAGAATCTAATTCATTCTAAAAAAACATAGAATCTATTTGGATTTCAATTAAAAAAAAATAGAACCTGATTTGAATTAAACGATGATTTTTTTTTGCTCAAGTATTCCAGATGGATGTTATCCCACTACTTTTTTAATTAAATATATTTTTGCTAACCAAGATTTCTAACTTTTCGTCATACCCCACTCACCCTTTTCTTATACCATTAAGAGTACGTGTTGTTTGATATATTATTCCAGCACTTATATCAAATAACTTTTATTGATCTTTTGTTAACCAAACGACGGCTCAAAGCGATGGTCCATGGTTTCCACCCAGAACTTTCCGTACTCTTATAGCTTATTGGGCTTGGTCGACTATATAAATGGGCTTTTGAGTTGGTTGATAAGCTGATTGAGCCAATTTCCCCCAAGTAACAAAAACAGTCATATTCCTATTGTCTGTCAGCTCACAGAGGAAAAACATAGGAGTGGATAAAGCCCAAACTTCAAACCGGGACTGGTGATTGTCTGAACCTATTTTTTTATGTAATAGAAACTACATGTGGATATTTTCGACGTTGTCCTGCAATAATAATGAGTTTTTAATAAGTACTTTTTTACAAGGAGATTCCCCAGAGAGAGCAAAAACTATATAATTACAAGTGGTTCCTAACTGGAATTCTGGAAACCACACGCCAAAACACCAGAAGCACTAAAAAAGACGTTACAACATCAATTTGGATCCCCAATTGAATCGAGGAACAGAGTTAAGTCGTGCATGTTGAGATATTTAATTGAATTTGTTCATATAAGCAACTCGTAAGTACGGTATATGGCAGGTGCAAGAGAAGCTCCTACTCGCATTTCTTCTCTTCGAAGATTGTCACACAAGCGGCATAAGCAGTTGGTGTACTTGGATTCGTAAAAATTCGAGTCCAAGTAGAAATTTGAGGCCAAAAATTAAATATTCAGACAGAAATTGATAAAACTTGATTAAAATATTTCGGAAGGCACTAATATAAAGTCATATCCAATTTTACGGAAGTTGATGTAAGAGATAAAGAAACTAAATTGGATATTTGCCATGATTTAAGGATTCTAAGTTGATTTGCCACATAACTAGCTTAGGGTAGCCAGCCAGACCCTTCTTAACCTAGAACTCACGAAATTCACAGCTCCTAGTTATAGAAGCGAACAATTTGGCCAGCAAACGAAGAAAAGGCGACGATGGAAGCGTGAGGAAAGGGTAAAGACGCCTCCTCCATTTTCTCGTCAATTACAGGGGCAACAGTTAGAGGCACAAATACAAATATGTATTGATGACATTAGTTTCACATTTTAATTGAATGAAAATGTTTCTTCTATTTGGTAAACTATAATGATAAAGACTGAATTTTGTTAATCATAAATTTTATCTGGGGTGAGCTTATAGATAAAATCTGTTGCCCACTCTCATGGTTTACGTACCTAAGAGCATCTCCGAACGGCCAACATATTGTCATTATTGATGTGAAAACTGGAGAAAATGAATAGCACCATTAACAAAATGATGGGAGTTTCATGGGATCGGATCTAATTTTCTCTTGACCTTCTGAAACCCGTTGACATTTTTTAGACAGAACTTTATTTAGTATTGTTATTTGGTGTTTTTTTACTTCAGTTCCCTATGTTTAATAATTGTAAATGTAAAAATGTGATGGAATTTTTTTTAATATTTTAGTGATACACACTTATCTTAATTAGAATAGTTGTAGGTGATATCTTTTGCCCAAGCAACATAAATATGACTTTTTTTAAAGGTAAATTTTTACTCCATGATTTTGCCAAGGTTTAATTTCTAAATTTCCTAAATTTCTACAATTTAGGGTGATATTTATATTACCATAAGCCTGACATTATTATTTTCTTTTACATTATGCCAATTAATTATTAGGAAATAAAGGCTTCTCCGTTCCGTAGTTAAAATAACTTTATCGCTATAATCCTAATTTTCATATGGTGGGAATTCTGCAATTTGTAGGGTCCATCTTGTTTCTCTTTTATACCCAAAAGCCTGGGCTTCTCTCCAAATATCTTTTGGAGTCCGACTGAGCCCTTCTTTTTGGCTGTGGAACCATTCTCGTTCGCTAGACTTTGGAAAATTTATATTCCATCACAGTCACATATATATAAACCTACATATAACTATACTAATTTAGTTTATTTACTTGATATCTTAAAGATGTTAGGCTAATCTAATAAACGAGGTTAAATTTTAGCTAAATTGGTGTCTGATTTTATATTTTGTTGAATTTGAATCATATTATACTGAATTTAAACTTGAATTGATAGGATAATATGGTTAGAAGTTATTTTGACAAAATAAAAAAATGGAGCTTTACGGAGTTACTGCTTCGCGTCTAATTGTTACAATAACTTCCAAATATATTGCCAGTTAGCTATAATAAATCGACAACTTGGGGTAAGACACGACATATATAATATTTTATGGTAGACATGAATAATATAACCAAGATGTCGACTTGTAATAATGTACGTATAATAGAGCAGAAACAAATTCTTGGTCGTGAACAAACTACAGGTATAAAGTCTGTAAATTTAGAGATTCATATTAACTCTTGGTATGTGAAAAGAAGAAAGAGGTATCCCTACAAGTAGATAGAGAACAACATATTGCTTAATTATCGACTTAGTTTATCTACTTTCTGTTTTAAATACCAGTTATGTTGAGATTACATTGAGTATTGTCATTAATAAAGTGAGCAATACTATTTGGGGTATAAGTTGAACCGTTTAATAGGACGAAGACGATTTTTTTTTATCATACATTTGGGATTTTTTGGGGTGAATATATGGATTTTTTGGTATTTCACCTACAAACGGACAATGATACATGCACGATATACAATAATACACTATATGATACTAGTACACCATTCATTATGTACATCATTGTCTCACACAACAATGGAACAAATGATTTATACTGATATACAACGCATCATTCAAATAAAAATTTCCAAATTTTCTTTTATGTAATTTGTGATGATATTATAAGTTTTGCTATCGACTTTCCTAAAAAACGGTTTGTTATTGACATGCGATGATTGTTTAACTAAAATTTTCCAAAAATACTTTTATGTAATCTTTGATATTACGAATTTGTGTTTGCGCTACACTTTTCCGAGCTACCGGGGCCCATCAACACAAAAACGGGGCCCTAGTTGTGTTCGCCGCAAGTGATTAAGATGCTTGAAGCAATTAGCAATGTTCTTAAAAAAGACCGGCAGGTACTCCTAAGTTTCTTCGTTTTTCGTATTACCCATTCGATTTTTAGAGTTCGGACCATTGGTCATACGTAAGTTTTGTAATAAAAGTATTATATTTTAACTAAATTTACTATTAAAATGCCTACTGATTATAAATATCATCTAATGCAAGCTTATCGTTTACTCTTGTCAAAATCTAAATTTAATCTGATAGCTCTGAAAAAAATTCTTACAAAAATATATATTTCGGACAGTTTACTCTTTCAAGGTGATTCAACTACCATCTCAATTTCGGAATAAAAAACAACCATGTATTAGATAATAGGTCAAAACGATTTGTTATCGGTTCGAGCTCACAATCTAATCGATCGGACGCAAGTTTATAAAACAACGATAAACGCTATTAATTCCGTGTACATTATGCTATAATTATTGATCCCCCACAAACTTGTGCGCTCCGAAGTCAGTATCTCTTACCAGATGACAAAAATGTATAAACAGGACAAAAAAATTGGCAATAATATCAGCTGGATTCATCCGAAATGTACATAAGGGACCAATCACTGCCCAACCATGACGCCTTTATCGTTGGCAAGAACCAGACTTGATATACCATGTCCCTATTTTCTTATTTATATTATCTCGCATCTAATTTATTATGTCAATTAATTTAAATGTGAATAAAATAAAATATTAAAAGTGATAAAACTCTTTAATAGTATTTCGAGATCTCACACTCGATACCCGATTAATGTTGAATAAAAACTATCATATCATATCCTTATTGTTATGCGTTGGAATAGGTAAGTCGTCCAAATGGTCCTGTTCCACTCATGCTGGCCTCGAACATATCCATATCCAGCTGGCAAAATGGTTGACGAAGCACTTGTTGTCCAGCTCGAATTATCTTTTACTATCACTAATTGCCGGTTATAGATTATGAAATCTGTGAACTACGAGTAAATCAAAGTTCAATATTTACTGTTACGCTTGAGAACTGCAAATTTAATCGTCAATGTATAAACTCTTTAGACCTATTTATAAAGAAAAAAAACTTTAGATCTAGTTCACTGCGAAAATTTAGAATTAGAGTCTATGATAACATTTTAAACACTCGAAAAGTTAAAAACTAATAATATAATTGGTCCCTCCCTGTTACATCAAAATTAACAAATTATTATTTCAAAACTTGCACTACTTTTGTTGACTTTTCAATAGTTTAAAGTTCAGTTTGATAAGAAATAATTGAAAAATAAAATTCAGGTAAGAGATGAAGTATCAAATTACTATACTCTAAAAATAGTTTAAAGTTTAAGCTAGTAAAGATTTAACTTTTCTACCTTCAGGTTTTTTTGACTAATCAACAATCAGTCAATATGATTATGCATTCACAATTCTAGTTACCAACATGTTGGAAGAGGAACTACCAATGAGCCAACCATCCGTTATTTTGGTGAGTATGTGTTATTCTATTCAAAATATTTACATGTATTTACGAGTGAAGAACCCCATATTTAAATGATAAAGTTGCACCAATTATACTTACTGAAAATCTTGTCAAGATAAAACTTAATGCAAAACGAGAAATCAAGTTCGCACTACGAGAACAATCCTATACGCCACTTCAACCCCAAAGTAAACCACACCTCACCAATAGTAAATAGAATAATAATAGTTTTACCTTATTTTTTAAGTGTCGATACATTTATTTTTATTTCTTGTAAAAAATAAAAAAAATTACCTAAGAAAAGAATAAAGTTATAATAATATCTAAAATTATGAATTCTGATAGAAAGGAGCCAATGACTTCTGAGACGTTTCATGCAATTCAACTTACAATCAAATATCAGGGAAGACAGTATACATGGTCATCGTTGAGATATATCGTCTTATTATTTATTATTTTTCCAGATTGTTTTGAACCATGATACACATGCACTGTCGTTAATGGTTACCATATCTGAATGAGTCTGAATTTGAAAGGGGGGATTGGGTGTTGTATGCCTATTAGGTTACAGCATCATGGTGGATCAAATATAAACTATTAGATTCACAAAGAAAATTAATTTATTGATCCAATGGTCCACACAATCAAGGATATTTTTGTCTTTTGAAAAAAAGGAAGGGAGAGGGGGGATTACGAGGAAGGAGAAGGAAGAAGAAGAAAGAAGGAGAAAGAAGAAGAAGAAAGAAGAAAGAAGGAGAAAGAAAAAGAAGAAAAAGAAAGAAGGAGACCCAACGCACCGGAGACTCGTCGTACCGGAGACCCGTTGTCCGGAGACCCACCTTACTGAAGAAGGACGATTCTGACGATGATTCTGGCAATAATTCTGACGAATTTCTCAATCGTCAATCTACCACAGCATTGCTCCAGAGTTCCACCCACCTCGACATCCTCATAGCTGGGCCGATGTCCAAACTCCGACATCCAATCCGACAATTTTTTTACTTTGCCCAGATTATTCAATGGTTGACACGATGATATTCAATAGTTTATCCCAGTTATATTCAATGGTTTGCGAGTCATATTCAATGGTTTGCCCGGTTACATCAAATTATTTGTCTAGTTATATTCAATAGTTTGCCAAGTTATATTCAATGTTTTTCTCAGTTATATCTAAAAGTTTGCTCAATTATATTTGATAGTTTGCCCGGTTATATTTGATAATTTACTGAGATTATTCGATAATTTTTTCTAATTAAATTCAATGATTTTTCCAATTATATTCAATAGTTTCTCAGTTTATTCAATGGTTGCGATTCATATTCAATAGTTTTTCCGGTTAATTCAATGGTTTGTCCAGTTATATCAAATGGTTTGCCTAGTTAT